>VXBW01004291.1:769112-828562 GCA_013400375.1 Thinocorus orbignyianus
GTGGGTGAAGCTCTGAAAAAACCAAATGTGTTTATTCCAGGCAACATTGCCCCACTAGGAAAGGGTGAGTATGAGTGCAGTGTCCCTGCCCAGGTGTGCCTGCATCCAGGAGCACTGCACATACCCTGTCACCCCTGTTTCAGTGAAAGCGAAAGGGAAGAGGAGGGAAAGGCTGCAGAATCATATGATCATAGAATGGTTAGAGTTGGAAGGGACCTTGAAGGTCATCCAGTCCCACCCGCTGCTCTGGGCAGGGACACCTCCCACCACACCAGGTTGCTCCAAGCCCCATCCAGCCTGGCCTTGAACTCCTCCAGGGATGGGGCAGCCACAGCTTCTCTGGGCAACCTGTTCCAGTGCCTCACCACTTTCACAGGAAATAATTTCTTCCCCAGATCTCATCTCAGTCTCCCGTCTTTCAGCTGAAAACCCTTTCCCCTCGTCTTATGGCTCCCCTCCCTGATCAAGAGTCCCTCCCTTTACAGACTGGAAAGGGCTCTAAGGTCTCCCCGGAGCCTTCTCTTCTCCAGGCTGAACCCCCCCAGCTCGCTCAGCCTGTCCTCACAGCAGAGGGGCTCCAGCCCTCAGAAGGGGTATTGCAGGCTGAGAGCTCCTCTGACCCTGGAGTGAAAGGGCTTGGCTGGTGTCATAGGAAAAAGCAGTGGCCGAGGGAGAGGTGGCTGTGATGAGGGGAGAGGGAATAAACAGAGAGGAGGAAGAAAGCTATTTAAACTAAAGGACTATCTTGGAACAAGAACAAATGCAACATGCTGGTCATGAAAGCATTTAGGAAGATTTTTTAATAGAAGAGTTGTAATGATCTGGAACAGTCTCCTGAAGGTTAGGGGGAGGAGGAAACTAAACCTGGGCTTGGAGGAGAGATGGAGACATTCCTGGTGGGCTGCATGGTGTGGATGCTGGGGGTCTTTTCTCATCCTCTGCTTTTACAGACAGAGAGGGCACTGTAGGTGAAAGGGGGCAGGAGGTGAAAGATGTGGGTCATCTCGTGAAGCACAGACAGACTTCCCTGTTTGCTTCTCCTGGAGGTACAACAGCTATGGTCACCACCTGCTCTACACAACCAACCTTTCACATGAAAAGCCCCATGATTCTGTAATAAAAATCTACTGGTTTGGGAGTAACTTTAATTCCTTTGCCACTGGAGTCGTGTTTTGGGTGTTAGTGTTGATGCTTCTACAGACAAAGTAAAGCTGAATACCAGAAAGAGGGGAAAATCAGAGCTGCCAGAGACAGGGTCTGTGGGAGATGAAGCCAGACCTGGGCAATATTCTCCTGGAAGGGACAGGACTGGACAAAGTGTTTCTATTCCCTACATGCTTTTATCCAAGGTGTCGATGTGTGAGTCTGGTGTGGTGCTAGATGCTGGGACAGCTGATGCTGGGATAGAAGGGACTTCCCATCACATCTCAGAAAAAGATGTTAGTACTTTGCAGAAGGGCTGGTCTTTGAAGCTGGACACAAAACCACAGACTTTCTCTTGTGCGCCAATATTATCTCAGCTTTCTCCCCCTTCTGTTGGCCAGAGTCAGCTCTGTGGACAAAGAGCTTAAAACCCATGCAATGCTGATCTGGGACAAGCATCATAGGCACAGCATCACATCTCTGCAGGGTCTTTGGCAGATCATGGTGTTGGGAGGGTTGGTAGTGCAGGATGGAGTTGAGTCACAGATTCCGCTTTCGCTCGCACGAACTATACCCTTGCTGGCTTTCATGGTGGTCTTCCCGATTCAAAATAGATAACCGAGACACGAGCAGGATGAGCTGATCCTGCTGCTGAAGCAGGAGGCAGAGCAGAGTCTCGGTTTTTAAATGGTGGTTGTGTCATTGATGAGCTGAGGTGGGGACACCATGGCTGGACAGGCAGGGTGAGTCCCCCAGTGCAGGTCCATAGGCTGAAGGCACATCAACATTTCATCTGTTGGGAGCGGGTCTGTGAAACAAGAAAGTGCTGTTCTCCATCATCACTGGAGCCTCTATTCAAATTCACTTGGATCGCAGAGTAATTTTTCCACTCTGTTAAAGGTTTCTTTCGTAAGTGCCACTCCATGTCTCTTGATTTGATTTCCTTGTACCTTTTTTCATCCATTTTTAATAGGCTTCCAGATTTTTAATAGCTTTAGAGATTTCTTTTCTCCTTCATGTCTATGTTGTTGATTGTAAGACTGGCTTTTGGATGTCTCCTTTCTTTGATACCCTGCTTTCCTGGGTCGTCTTTGCACTTATCCTTTAAACATATTCTCAATGTACTTGGTTTACTTCATTGAGCATTTTTGAAAGCATTGCCTTTGCTTTTCCTCTCAACTCTGTTATCTGAATACATCTTAGGTAATTAATCAGCTCCCATTGATCTGAACATAAATTTCCAGATTTTTCAGACATTCATTACATGTGCTGAATAGAAGTGAGAGTGGCTGGATGAGAGAATTCATACCTGACAAACAGCCCATCCAGATCTGAGCTGTTCCTTCTCCTTGTGCTCTTCTCCTCATTGAGGAGCTGGGTGGGGGAGTGATGTTTTTCAGACAGCTGTGAGGGAGAAGTAAAAGCCCAGAATATAAATTCACTCTCTTAAGGCTTTTCTTCCCAGTTCCTCTGGATCAGCAGCCATTTCTGAATTTAAAAGGACCAGGATTAGCTGCTTTTACTAGTTGCTGTTTCATTCCTAAACTCACCTTCTGTTGTGATATGTTTGGTCCCAAAGTACCAAATCATGGCCATGGGGAGCTGGACTGGGTCATCTTGAGCTCCCTTCACCCTGTGCAGACACAGGGCTTTCTGTTGAGAGGCAGTTATTGTCTACCACCCCAAACCCCAGCCTTTAGCTCTGTATCTGTGCCTTGGGAAGAGCTGAGGGCAAAAAATAATGGAAAATGTTAGATCCAAATTAGAGGGCATGGGTGGAGAGATGGGAAATCACACTGTACCTTTGTTTCTATGTGTCCACCGCCATCGGGGAGCAGGAAGCAAATGAAATAAAAAACCCCAATGTGATTTACTGTATCATGGGAGAAAGGGTACACAGCCACAAGGTAAAGTCCATATCATAGAGCATTAACACAGGAGGCTGAATGACCATCTGTGTAAGATCAAGGGTCCCTGATGTAGGTTTTTCACTGAGTTCTAACTTACATCAAGCTGCATATTATTATCCTCCTTTCCACTATCTCCAGTGCTCCTGGAGGTACAGGATTTCCGAAAAACTGGATTTAAACCACACCTTTGCCCTGAACAGAATCACCCATCCCAATTACACTGGGTCCAGCCAAGTCACTCCCATGTCCCTGGCACTTCACGGAGCAACTCCAAAGTAGTGACGGCTGTTCATTAGGAGAACATTTCCTGCATATTTAAAGAGCTTTAAGTCCTATATGCATGTACCTCATTGGGTTTCATTGCCAAAAATGCAATTAATGGGTTTTCTACTGCAGCGCAGGGCAGAAATAACACTGTCTCACTTTTTATGCTTTATGTACTCTCTTACTGCAAATAACTAGGAAAGTATTGTCAAAGGAGAATGAAAAAAAAAAAAGTATGAATTGCCCATCTTACTGAGTGGGGGTGAATGACAAAGGCCATGGATAGGGTATGGATCAGATAAACTGTCTGTAACATCTCATCCTCATCTCCCTGGATGTGGAAAGTATTTGTGAGGCAAAGATCTCAATTTAATCAACTCTCTCCCTCGTTCTGTGTATATATTTATGTGTATGCTGCTTAGTTTATCCCTCTCCTGTTTTCAGCAGGGATATTTTCAGAGTTAGCTACAAACCAGCATGAATCAGGGTCCTTGAAACTGTATCTGAATTTAAAAAAAAACCCAAAAATGTAAAATTACTCTATTAGGAAAAAGTAGTTTAGGAAGAAAGAGAATAATGTCATAACAGATCAGTCCAGGATGGCCAGCACCATGTTTCAGAAGGACCATGTTTTTCAATGTTTAGTTATTATGAGCTGTATCTCTTATTCTTCCCATCTCTTGATCCTTTTTCCCCAAGCATTGAATTTGCTCATGCAGTACAACTGTCTATCAGAAATCACTGCTGCAAACTGATTTTCAGTTGCCACGTCCAAAGATATTTTTAGTGAAATATTCTGTTCCACAAATTCAGTCAGTTCACCCACAAAGTTAAAAAAAAAATAAAAAAAAAATCCTCATTTTTGTGCCACAGCTACTCCGAAGAATGGGCATGTGAATATGATTTGCCAGTATTCCTACAGCTCAATGCACTGCTTTTTGAAATGGACTATGCCTGGTACCTGCATGAGAATGATTTAATATTTAAAGAGAGTGAAAAGGATTTGAAGAATCCTCACAGCTGAGGAAGTTTTTGAAATATCTCTTTTCTGGTTTAAAATGGATCAGCAATGTGGATCCTGTTTATTGCTGTGGACTCAGTTTTCCTGGTTTTCAGTCTCGGAGACAGGTTGGGAAAAAAGCCTCTTTTCATTATGCAGCATGGATCTGATCCTGCAGTATCCAAAATAATGAGAAGAAAAGCCATTTGAAACAGTGGGATAGTCCATGTGCACGGCAATAAGCGTGGTTTTACATGCATTGGGGTGCGGAGAACAGACCTTCAACATGCAAAATCATAGAATCATCAAACAGTTTGGGTTGGAAAGGACCTTGAAGATTATCCAGTCCCACTGCCCTGCCATGGGCAGGGACACCTCCCACCAGACCAGGTTACTCCAAGCCCCATCCAGCCTGGCCTTGAACCCCTCCAGGGATGCAGCAGTGATGCTGAGGGTGGAGGGAGAGCAGCATCCCACTTTGCCATGCTGGGCTCTTCTTGCCCATCAGGAAGTCTCTTCTCTTCTGGCTCAGCAGACCTGCAGGGTCTTATTCCCTGGTCTCCATGTCCCTTAATGAGCTTAGCAAAAGCCCTCCGCTGCATATGGTCAGATTGCAATTTTTCAATAGTTGTAGCATGGGCAAATCAAACCCAATTTCCTGCAATACAAAGCCCTGCACAGCTCCCCAATGAGGGCTATTTTCCTGCCAAATTGCATCTTTCAAAACCACGGCCAATTCAGCTGTAGAGCTGCCAAGGAAAAAAGGTCAGAAAGATTTTAAAAAAAAAAAAAAAGAGAAAAGAAAAAAACATTTTCCTCCTCTTTGCCGTATTCAAAAGCTGCTCTCCTAATTCTGCCCAAACTTCCAAAACAAGGGAAAAATTGCTGTGGGGTAGGTGCTGATTATAGGCAATTTCAGTCCAAAGGAAAAAATTCTGCAAACGTATGTAGAGTACCCGAAAATAACAAATTTCTAATCTGGTCAGTGCTGGAAAATACTCTTCATCTACTTTGGTTTGTGTGAAGAGTCACTCCAGTGAAACCAGTGGAATTATGCAGGATGGAGACCCTCCTCACTGCAGTAATCACTGCTACCCGTACAATATTTTACATGCATCCGCTTCATTTGAAAGACTCTACCACGAGCACCTGCTTAGCAACATACTTTATGAGATAAGTAAGCAGTAAATAGGAAGATGGGAAAAGCATCTCTCCTTTTCTATACAGGAGGCAAAGACTGGCCTGGAAGGTGATTTGAACAAACAATAAAATATGTAGAAAGAGCAGAGTAATGGAAGATTTTAAGTAGCCAAGCAGAGAGCGGAGGACATTAGGGAGAGAATGCTAGCTGGAAGCTTGTTTATGGAATTGGCATAAGATCGCATTTTAACTTACTATGGGTATCAGCTGAAAAGGGAGAGAGCTACGTGACTTGTATTAAGCGCTGCACTCCATGGGAGGTGATGGAAGATGAGCTGTGCTCCGAGGGAAAAATATTCTGCCAAACATCCATGTCCACAGTGGTGGGCTGAGGATAAGGGAAGATTTTGGAGTGGGGAACTTGGAGAAGTCCCTGCAAGAACTTGCAAGTGTCTGCTAACAGGTGCTCCAACAGCCAGCACCAAAGTTCAGAGCAATCAGGTGAAAGTAAGAAAGCACACTGTAAAGTTTTATAATCCTGAGCACCCCAACAGCTGCAAACATGCAGTTCAAACAGACCGCACGGGTGTGAGGGCAACTCAGGGGCACTCAGGGTTCAGGGCAGGTGGGGGAAGAGCCTCTGCTCATACAGAAACTGTACAGAAGTTTATTGTTGGTTGAGGTGGGGGTCAAAAAAAGACTTGTGAAAATCGCTGAAGGCCTAACCTAGACAGCTCTGCAGGCAGAGATGACAGAAGCAGAAACAGTGACGGAGGAGCCCATGCGGAAAGGGGTGAGACAGGAGATCGGTCCTACTGCCTGGGATTCACTGCTGCACAGTGGGGTTTTGTCTTTTTTCACGCAAGAGTTAGGAACTCACCTCCCTGTGACAGGTATTCGTGTTCCAAATGAAAGAGCCTGGGGAAGTAGAGATTAAAACATTAAAATGCTTCACCACAGTGCTTGAGCAGATAATTAGGCAATTAGTACTATTAAAGGATGACAAAGTACCTGGCTTGCTGAAGGACATTGCTGGATCCTGAGGCCAATAGAAAGGGAGAGGGAGGAGCAGCTAACTCTGGCAGAGGTTTTTGGAGGGTTCCCTGAGTGGTGACTGTTATTTTGGTTACTAAGAGGGCATCAGGCTGGCAACTGCCCTCCTGAGTTGATTTGATGGAGGATCAAGGTGAGACACACCAGAGGCAGGTGTGAGTCATCTCCCCGGTGCAGGAGGACATCTGAGCTTACGGCAGAGGCTCATGCACATGCATGAAGGCTGGAAAACAAAGACTTCTCCTAACCACTGGTGGACTGAAGTCAGGAAAACCTTCTCTTGGGGCTAATCTGCTGTCCAGATTTTGCCGTAATGATCTAGAAGAGGGGACAACAGCAGTAAGGTACTGTGAGAGCTGGGGCTGGGCCACCAAGCAAGAAGGTCTCTGGAGTGACCCTCCTAGCCCACATTTGATTGCATTTCTTTCTTTCTCCATTTCCTAGCTCACTTTTGTTTATTTTGTTTACTTTTGACAGCTTCTGCACACCAAGCAGATGTTGTCATTGCATTTTCACATTGGCAATGAGCTTTTATGGAGCGGTTGTAGTCAATTTAGAAGCCATTAATGGACATGAATAGTTCGCATTGTCCCTTCTAATTTCCATTACTTTGCCTTTTATGCACCAGATTTGTTCAGCCACTGCACTCTCCCATCATGGAACTTGTGGAATTTCCTAACTGAGCTTTCAAGACTTGACCATTACATATTGTTTCATATTTATCCACAGATTTTTCTTTCACTGCTCGTGCACTGAAATGAATGCTCAGGCATCCAGGCTATTAATAAATTCACTTGATAACAATGGTCCTCATGTGATCCATTAAGACATTGCAGTATTAATAGCCTTTCCTTTTGGAGAAAGACTATTTATTCTTACCCTTTTCCTTTCTTCAGGCTGAATCTGATCGAATTGTTCATTGCGAGTAATCTCCTTTGAGAATACAGTTCTTACCTTTCTGTGAAAACTATGAATTAATTCATCCTGTGAACTTTATGCTAAGGCATTGAGCCTTTTGCTTACACTGTTTGCTCTTTATTACTCACTATTTAGTCTTGGTTCACATCTATGCTGTGGTACGGCTCCTCCTATGTAACTGGATGAGGAACTGATCAAGTAAGGGCTACCTGGCAGCTGTTAGCCAATATTTTGTTTCTTCTGTCATTGAATCAGCCCTTAGCAAAGATATAGAACTTGTGAACTTGTCTTTGAGTGACCAATAGCTGTCTGCTTGTCACAGAAAGCCAACACGATGACTCCGCTGCCAAGCCTGGGAGTGCTCTCTGCCTAGCACAGAAAAAGCCTTTCCTATTTCCAAACCAGCAGCAAATATACTTTCTTGGACGCCTCTCAGGCAATTTTCTGTTGTTTGTAAGCACTGTGTAAAACGTAACGTCACTGGGGGAGATTCACCAGTACACAAGAGGCCAGCGGGGCTGGTGATCTTGGGAACCAATTTTGCCTCCACTTCTTTACATTTTCCCTGCTTCCCACAGCCTGAGTAGAACCAGGAGCACCTCAGCACCTCTGAACCTTCAGACCCTGCAGTCAAAAAATGCAGCAGTCACCATTCAAAAATCAGCATCCGTTTCTATATATTTACATGGACAGTGGGATAGAGTGCACCCTCAGCAAGTTTTCGATGACATCAAGCTCAGTGGTGCGGTCGACACGCTGGAGGGAAGGGATGCCATCCAGAGGGAGCTNGGCTCCCCCTGCCCATGGCAGGAGGGGTTGGAACTGGATGAACTTTAAGATCCCTTCCAACTCTAACCATTCTATGTATCTACATGATGCTTAACACTTCCCAAATGACACCACATCACTCACACCATTTGCATGCTCGTTGGTAAAGCTCATATCCTACTTCTTCTAACATTATCTCTGCTGGTTATTGAGGATATTTTATGCAAAAGGTCTGGATAAAACAATCTAGCCCCAGCATGAACAGAGCTCTGTATCTGCTACAGTTTATTTCTTTACACATTGTAATTTAGAGCACCAGTTGGCAGGGAATTTATTTGCAATCAATAACCCGTAATTTCCCAAACTGCGAAGAAAAGAAAGGTTAACTTAAGACTGTCTTCTATTCACTTGGTTTGTTGCTGTCTGAGACCCCATGAGGGAAAAGACAAATAAAGAGATAACCTTAATTAACCGCAGGGTAAGCGCTGGGCTTAACAGGCTCAAATTCCTGCAACTTTTCGGCTCATGTTCCTATAAATTATTATACGTCTTCGCACATAAGCGGTAGTTTGGGATGATCAGCATCTTGAGTTAAAGTGCCTTTAGGCTCACAAACCTGACCCTTTTGACCATAGTTCTCACAAAATCCTATGGGGACGTCAGGGTTGGTTCAGCAGTATAAGGGCTCAGCGCTTGTGTCATCAAACTATTTTACAAGACAAGGCAGCACCTGTGAGAAACAAGGGTAAATCTCCCAGTGATTCCAGGGGGAAGTAATCTAAACACTTATTAACCAGCATCCTCCTGTGTAGGTTCACCAACCAAAAATCTGTCACAACTAATTGGAAATGTGTATCATCAGCATCATTGTTATTATTCTTTTGATTGCACCCAGGAATTTGATTAGAAGACAGCACCTCTGAAACTCACAGCGTAACAATAAAACAAGGGGAAATAAAATAGGGAGCACAGAGAGAGGAGGGAGTGCAAACAAACAACCTGGCTTTACTGGTTAATGTGATAGAATGGTGGTTATGATGCACCCAGGACCTGTGGGTTGCTGTCAGGGGAAAGGAAAGTCTTCAGGGTGGATTTGCAGAGTGGTATCGAGGTGGTTTCGATGGTATTTATGAAGACAACTGCCTAAAGCAGACATCTCAGATAGGTCAGGTGAATTGTGCTAAACAAGGTTTTGCCAACCAAGGGTGTTCCCAGAGGCTTGCTGAGTTGTACAGGTCCAAAGTGCAGCTCCCCAGAAAATGAGATGAATCTCAGGCAAGACTTTCTGGAATGCAGAGGTTGATGTGCAGAGCATGAGTAGAAAGGGAGGCTGGGCTGCTCTTTGTGGGCAACAAATGGTCAAAGAGGACATCCCCATGGAAATCCTGGGTGAGAGGGGGCAGTTTTCTGATCCGCATCATGAAAGATCAGTTGTGGAGCCAGGAGGAAAATCAGGAGATCAAGGAGACAAGACTTCAAGGAGAAGAACACATTAAACCATGTCAACAAGGGGGCTTGATTCATTCAGAAGAAAAAGACTGTGTCCTGCATCAGAAGGAGGGGGTTTTCTGGGTTAGCGATAGGGGTTTTACTGATCGGAAAGGTTTCCATCAATGTCCTTATTACTCCTAACCTACAACTTCCCCTTCTCCTCAATCTGCAGCCTCTAGCACAGCTGTCTCTAGCTCTCCGTCCCAGTCTGCCCTGGGCCTCTCTGCAGACGAGGGTCTCATTCAGGCCCAAGAATCATGGGAAAGAGTAACTTTGGTGAGATTAAAAATGTGGAATCCACTTTCCTCGGGGTTTGAAAATCCTCCTCTTTGTGATAAAAAGGCTTTACATAGTGCTTCTAACTTTGCTATTTCAGGGGCTGCAAGTGCAACTGGATCATTTTGAGAACAAAAAAGCACAGAGACAAGAGTGAACAGGAGCCGACTTATTATTTAAAGAATTTCATTTTCATTTTGAGGTAAGTGTAAGTCTAAATTTGCTGTTACGTAACAAACTGCGTTTAAAAGCAATTGCTTTTGAAAATACACTATTGAACTTTGAAATTACTGTGATAATGCAGCTTTCGTCTGTGAATGCTCCAGTCTGGGAGGAAGCACAACAGCAGCCTTTGATGAGGACATGAATTTGTTATGACAAGCTAATTTTACAAATCCGTGGCTGCCTTATGGCAGAATTATAAAGATACATTTTAAGAAAAGAAAGCCCAAGAACCTAGGGATGTATCATATCGCTAGTGAGAAAATGTTCTCTCAGAGTCAACTCCCACAGGTCAATTCAAGGTGGTATCCAGCCACCTTTGATAGCTCAGGGAGCAAAATGTTGTGTACACTGTGCATGTTTAGACTGGTTGGTGACTTCAGTTGCTTGATAAGTGTGTGTGTGTATGTCTGTGTGCGCTGGGATATCAACCGCTTCACAGAAACGGCAAAAAGTGGATCTTTGGGGAAAGAGCAACAGGGAAAAAAATACATCAATCTACCAGCCCCCCTCCAAATAAAATCTTAAACAATAGAAATCATGTCTGGAACCCTCCTGCAGCCTGGCTGTGCCTGAGCGGAGCTGACATGGTGAGTTAGCATCAGGGCGGCGTAAGTGGTCTCCTAGAAATAATCTCATTGCAGATATCCTCACTAATCCTCCAGCGGGAAAGGGCAGGAAGGCCTTTCTGGATGGGGCTGGGAGAAATGTCTGCAGATGAAGTAAATATGGAGATGGGGGAGAGCATTCCAAACTGCAGCTTAGAGATGGAGGGATAAAAGTGGCTGCCTGGAGAAACAGACAATAGGAACCCAAATAGAATGGTCCATGCAGGAATGGAGGAGACAACCTGATGGCAGAGTTGGGGGTGCAGGCAGGCTGGGACCCTTGGAGTGACTGCCTTAGCCAGAGTCACCAGGAAATAGGGACAAGGGAAAGGTGGGGAACATGCAGGAGAGAGGAGGAATTGTGTGGGGGTGACCTTATGGAGTGCTTCTTGCTCCTGCGAAGTTCTTGTGACCAATGGTTCACCAAACCACCTCTCAGCATGTTTGCTGAAAGAGCAAGTGGAGCTTTGGGGTTTGAAGAAACCCACTGTGGACAAATGCCAAGATACACTCAACTCTTTGCCAATAATTTTTGCATTGTGCCAGACCATACAGTAGCCCAAGCAGCCCGGTTTGTGTGGCTGACAAAAGCTGTAAGGCTCAAACGCTCTGCCGGTGACTGAGGGAGCTCTTACAACAAGCTCCCGTCTCAGTGTCACTGTGTAAATCTCTCCAGCCTGTCACTGATGGAAGGGTCTATGTGACAGGTGTCACCCATAAATCCCATTTAAATACATCCATTACTGCACACTGTATCACTCACAATCACCCATGAAATGTCTCTTTGGAGTCAAGAATCAGACAGGGATGATTTAGGGCTATTTCGCTCGTGCGATGGGATTAGCTGGATCTCGCAGCTATTAAGATGCCGTTGCCCAACGCCGGCCCCAGAAGGGACGAGGGAGAGCAGGCAGAAAACAGCTCCATTAGCTGCTTTCCAGCAGCTCTTCCCACATGTGGCTGGAACTGCTTCACAACGAGACCTTAAACCAGAGCAGTTCCCAGTTCCCACAGGAGTATGCATGAGAGGCCATAAGTTTTAGACCCAAAGGGACCTCCCTCTCACTCTCTCTCACTTATTTCCACCTTTGCAAGGGGAGTGCAAACAGCTTCCCCCCAACCCCCGCACAAACATGCTCAGGCACGAGTGCGTACAGCCTTTCTGCACGGATGTGAGAGATGAGACAGAAGGAGGTCTTTTGCCAACCAGCGAGTGTTTTTTCTGGTTTCTGCTCCAAACGGAGCCAGCAGTGGGACACATCGGCCTGCTCCAAATAGAAGGTCAGTAAGGGTGCCTCCTGTAATTCAGGATAACATGAGAACATTTGTGAGCTGAAAAGAACGATTTACACAGGTAAATACTCATTGGGAGACATCAGTGATAGCTGTTATTTAAACCTGTGCTAGACAGGAGCCATTCTGGTATTAGAGCTGGGGAGACATCCCAGGCAAGCAACTTCTTTAGATGCTGCTGAGTAAAAACAGAGGAGGAGACATGACCACACATCCTGTCTCTGAGTGATCTGGCAGGAGCAGGTTCAAAGGAAGAAGAGCTGAGAGCAGACCCAATACAGCCAAGACAGGCAGTGTCTTCCTGGCCTTGATAAGAAGTCTCTGCTCTGGGCACTCTGCTGATGCTCCAACCTGAACACCAGAACTTCATGCCCCTGTAGTGACTTTTCTCATTATCCAAGGAAACATCCAGTCCTTTTTATCACAATGGTCTTGATAACATCGCTGGCACTGAGTGAGATAAAGTGAGGAGCGTTGGTTGATGGGAGCACAACTCGGTCTGAATTAGGACCATGGGTTCAAGCAGTAGCAAAGGTCAGCCAGCATCGACCCGAGGTTCAGGGGTTCAGTTATGCCTTAATTTGCCAGAAAGAACATGCAGAAGGAAGAACCATCACCACTTCTTTTTGTCTGTGGTGCTCAGGATGAGCTGCTGGAAAGGGATCAGGTCACTCAGTCAGAAGCAGGAGATGAGAGGGAACACCAAGCAAGCGCAGGAGGAGAGGCGGTGGGTGATGCCAGGAGCAGGGGCATTGTCACTTTTAATGAGGAGGGTGATTATGTACTGGCAGCTGTTTGCAGATTAGAGACTGAGGACTTGGTCGATCAGGGATAATTATCTCTCTCTGGAATGAGGAGATTTTCTCTTTTCTGGCAGGGAAAGAAACGCTGGGCAGCTCTGTGCCCAGCATCCAGATCTACTGTCCCAGGAGGGGACACCAGTGGTATCTTTCTCTCCCACCCCAGTGGAGGAGGAGTCCTGTGCTCAAACCAACCCAGAAGGACTGGATTACAATCCATGAATTAAGCCGGTGTCCTAGGTCGTCCTTAGCTCCTTAGCCCAGCGTGGAGACATTCTGGCTTCCAGGCAGCTCCCTGTAGGGTCCCACGTTGGGTATTTTCCAGCCGAATAAATTGCTCTGAAGCTGGTGTATCAGGATGATCTGCTTTGTAGGTCACACATCTGCAGGAGCCGGCACAGGGTGAGGATGAACATCAAGCACTTCTGAAACTGCACCCAAAGGCTGTTGGTTCATCTCCCTTGATCTTTTCAATATGGAAAAGCAAGGTGTCTCTCTCCAGCTGACAAAAACCTGGTATCAGCAACAGTGGATTTGTCAAATTATTTACTTTTGGAAATAAAATATTTAGCTGCAAAGAAAAAAACACATTTCTCAGAAGAAGTGCCGTTCCCTTCAGTTTCACTAGCAATGCAGACTGAGATAGTGATCATGGCATACTGAGAGCGTGTCAACTAGCTTTTATTAAAATCCTGACCTGGCTCCATAGGTAGCACGTAACTGTAGAGTATGATCTTCCCAGATTAAAAGCTGTAAATATATTGGTTCATCTATTGCCAAAAAAAAACCAACAAAAAAAAGTGAATAGCAGGAATCTTTTAATTATGCTTCCCAAGAAAGTAATGGGTGCTAGATGACCCATCGTCTTCTGTTTTAATTTAAGGAGGTTAACTTGACTAGCAGGGAATGCCTGAGATGGTGGTTATCAACTGGTTTCCAGTGCTGACCTGGACTCAGTCCCACAGCCTGCGGTGTGGAAGTGGCAGCAGTGTTGGTGGGAACATTGCCTTCAAGCATCTTCTTTCACTTGTCTCCTCCTGATATGAATACGTAGGTTATACGAAGGTTCTGATGGTGTTTTCACCCGCAGAAGGGAGAACAGCCGAGGCCCAGTATTAATGTCTTCACAGAAAAAAAATCCTGTAACACTTACTGCCTCAGGAAGTTTAAAATCTTCCTCAGGTTGGCTTGAAAAGGCTTGGGGTAAATCCAGACTTTCTCCAAGTGGCCTTGCTCCTGGTACAGGATGAACACAGGAATCTGAGAACAAGATGGTGCCTACTGGAGCATCATTATGGAAGTGCTACACTTCCACTGCACTGGAAGACAAAATCTTTGGTGGCTTTAAGTAAGAGCAGGACAGGATGGTCAGAAAGCCCAGAGTGGTACTGCCAGAGCTTCTGTGTGTGGACAAGGGACAATGGCCAGCACAGTGAACTGGCTCTCTTTTCTCTGCCTCTTCTATCAGGCACCAGACGTTAATGGTTCTTATTGTGAAATTCTTTTCCTATAAAAATATAGGAAGTGCTTGGGATGGAGACCCTGAGGGGAATGAATAGGATAGGATAGGATAGGATAGGATGTGGAATGGAATGGAATGGAATGGAATGGAATGGAATAGTTTTGGCTGGAAGGGACCTTTAGAGGCCACCTAGTCCAACTCCCCTACATTGAGCAGGGACATCTTCAACCAGATCAGGTTGTTCAGAGCCTCGTCCAACCTGACCTTGAATGTTTCCAAGGATGGGGCAACTACCACCTCTCTGGGAAACTTGGGCCAGTGTCTCACAACCCTCATAGTAAGAATTTTCTTCCTTATACCTAGTCTAAAACTTCCTTCTTTTAGTTTAAAGCCATTACCCTTTGTCCTAGCACAACAAGTCTTGCTGAAATGTTTGTCCTTTTTTTCCTCCAGGTCCCCTTTAAGTACTGGAAGGGATGGCAGTGAGAAATGGATCAGGCAACAGAGAGGTGAGCAGGTGGCTTGGGACAAAGCTGAGCTGGTGGGAGCTTGTCCCCGTGTCCTCATGCCCCCACTTCCCACGAGTGCAAATGGCTTGCTCATCAGTGGCAGCAAGCTCTGTGGGCAGCAGTATCTTTCTGGGCATCTACTTACAAAAGAGTTTAAAAATTATTCTGCTGTCCAAAAAAAAAATAATGTCCCAGAAAAATAAACAAGGTTTTCTGAAGTGAGTGGGATAATCCTAAATGAGACCCAAATGGTGAGTCTCTCGGTGCAGTGTGACACAGTGAGCCAGCCCACATGGATTTCTCCCTCCCATATGCAGCCGTACAGCTGCCTGCTGCTCCCTGGCTTTTCTGTGCGCTTGCCAGCGCTCTCACAAACCTGCAAGGGAGACGCCAGACTTGGCAGATAGGACTCCTTTACATTTTAAAGGTGTAGGACCAGACTCTGATCCAGGTTGTGGAGTCTGCTGCCCATTGCAAAGCCAAAGGGCTCAGCAGATTTTATTGTCCAGGAATCCGGATCTTGGCTATTTGATGCCAAAGGAATGAGTTGAAGGTGAGGGATGAGCAGTCATCTGAATGAGCTGGCCCTGAAGCAGGCACCCAAGGCACCTTGAAATATTGCCATTTAGCATGAAGAATGATGTATGACAAAAAATCCTAAGGAGCACGGGTAGAAGGCATCTCACAAAGTTGATCCCAAACAAGATCACCTTCATATATATTATTTCTGATGGGAGCAAATTTAACCTATTTCTTTTGAAATTCAGTGATAGACACTCCACAGCCACATCCTCTCCTTCATCCCCGTGTCCCACTGAGTGAACTGCCCTAGTGCTTCACTATCCTCAGAGCCAAAAGCTGTTTTTCCTTATACCTTACATACTTTACTCACCCTTCCCAGTGTGACTGCAGTCCCCTACACCACAGACATGGAGAATGGGTGATTACTTTCCTCTTTACAACTCTTGTCCCATTGAAGATCTCCCCTACATTTTCTCCCTTTATATAGGTTACTCAGCTGCAGGTTTGTGGATAATCAATAGGAGGAAACAGCATAAAAAATAATAGAGAAAAACCTCTCAAATAGTCCCTTTCCTTCTTTGGGACACGTTCCCATGTAGATGACAAGTTGTTGTTAGTGCTGGCTGGTAGGCGTAACTGGCAATGCCTAATCAAAATGCTTTTCATTGCAACACTCAAATTATGATTTTGTAAAACAATAACATTTTGCTTATCTGAAAGCTAAGTATTTATTATTCTCCAACTGCCAAATATTAGTCAAGCACAAGCCCCCCTCTTGGATTTCTCTCAGAAGCATTGGGTGATCCTTTGCTAGCAACAGACTACGAGATTCGGGTGCAGAATAAATAATCCCAATTTTTACATCTTTTCTGAAGCTTTTTTTCTCTATCCATTTTGGGTTCTCTCATCTGGTCTTTCTCTTAGGTCCCTCCTTTCCTGGACTTCTCTGGACACTGAAAGGATACCTGGGGATCTGCCAATGCTGAGCCAAGCTGAATGGTTGCTGTTGCTGCCTCCCAGGTACACTTCTGCTGTACATCCCAATATGACATGTGCCTTCTCTGCACCAGCATCAAACCTCACTCACCTTGCAATCTGCTATTTCTGCAGATTTTTCCAGATGTTTCTCATTTGGTATGAAATACGTCACTAATGAGCACTGGAAAAGTGAAACTGTGCTTTCTGCAGCCTGCTACAGAAGGTTTTTTGCCTCTTCTCCACCCTAAAAAGGTCAGTCTCAGCTACTATTATCACTGGTCTTTTAGAGCTGATTGATTAGAAAGAAAAACAGCCCCAAACCATCGACAGATGAATGCAAGCACAGAACCTGTGTCATTATGCATGGTGAGGGCCAGGGCCAATGTCACAGACTTATGTTGTTTAAATCCAGACCTAGAAGGGGGCTCTTCCATACAAATCAGGAAATTTGGGCTTTGACATCAAGCAGCTCACCCATGGGACACGTTTGCTCACCGTCCCAGCTCTGTGGGATGTCCAGCTGTGCTGGGACACTCAGGGCAACGGCTGTTCTAGCTAAGAAAGCCAAGAACTGCAATTCCAGTCCCTAACTGGAGAACCTGACTCATTTTCTTCTCTCAGAGCACAAGTCAGATCCTCGATGACCCAGAAACATAGCAAGAGACAGTAAGATCACTACAGCTAGGAAGAAGACATTTTCCTTCCTGCAATGACGTGGGTCCTGCTGGGAAATATTTTGAGAGGAGAAAAATGAGCCCACAGTGTTCTGTATGGCAGTGTCTGATTTCAGAGAGGGAAAGGAGTGGGGAATAAAAAGGAGTTTACATTTGTGATGCTGCTCTGGGGGAGTTGGGAAAAGCACAGGCTTTGCAAATTCTTCTTGTTATGTTAAATATGCTCTTAGCTTCTCTGGTGTCTGACGAGAAACTCCCTGTCAGGAGATCATGGATGTATTTTCTGCCTCTGTATCACACACACATGTACAAGAAGCTGCTTGTTTGCATCATTTTCTCTGCATTCTACTGTATAGCTTGTATGCTTCAGAGAAGAGGTGGTATATCCTCTTTTTTTTCATCTATCTTCTAGCTACTAGGACACCTACCAATTCTGGGAGATTATTTCTGCAGCCAGTATATACTGAGAAGACGTTAACCTCTTGCAAAAGTGACCTAAATTGCTATTAAGTGTAGTGACAGGACTAAATAGCTCTCCTCAGTGTGTTTACAACTGTAGAAACAAACAGTTTGTTCTCAAGATAATGACAAACCGCTTATATTTGGTCTACAAAAGGACTGTTTGTTCCCTAAATACCTGCACCAAGAACTAGTTTGTCAAAGAAAAACAAAAATAACTTCAGGAGCAGTCCCCTGCCTACGGCTGCCCTCCCCGAGCTGCTGGCTCTGCCCACCCAGCTCTGGCCAAAGCAAAAAGAACTAATCAGATTTTGCTTTCTGCCAGGGAATGGGGACTTGGGAGCATGCCCTGGTCAGGCCAGAGATGTAAATATGAGGCCACTTGGGTTCTGGGTGATTTCCAGCATTGCCACACATTTCTCAAGGGCTGTTAAACACTGAAACCGGACTGATCCCAGGGTTCAGATGACTCTGAGATGGTGGCATCACTGCAGTGGAGGCTGGATAGAAACTACAGCTATCCCAAGCGATGATGTTCACAAATCAGCACTGTTTTCATCTCTGGTGGCTTCTGAAAACTCTTGTAAAGTGAATTGTCCAAACGGATGTCCGCTGAATCAAGAACTTCATGAAGGCAGATGAAAAAAAGGCTGAGGCCCCACAATCTAACCTTAAACCACATCTGATCAGGGAACTCAACCTCTGCCCTGTAGATATGTATAAAATCAGATCTCTGGGGTTTTTTTAGACCGTTCCATGTCTCTTTCAGAGGCTGATGTGATTCCTTGTTTTTGAAGGTAGTTTGTGGCCCAAATGCTGATACATCCTGCCCTGCTGAAAACCTCGGTGTCTGTCCATGTCTTGCCTTTCCTGGATTGTTATCGAACAGAAGAAAACCAGCTTATAGAAAGAATGATTTTCTGGTCTGGAGTCCCTTAGGCCTGTAATTCTTAATGCAGACTCAAAACTGAATTCACTGTCAGACATCTATGTGTATCTCTCAGACATGTATCAGAGACTGGGCAATTTATTGCAGCAGCAAAAGTACATCTGCTCTGATTAGATGGAATAAAATAATGCCACAGAGATGGAAGTGAGTACTGAAAATCTTTAGCAATGTGGTTTTCAATCTCCTGCTCCCCTCTATGAATACACATGCGGGTATGAACTCCACTGCCTTGTGCATGCAGATGAATCCACTTTCATCTCTCCCAACCTGCCAGACCCCACACAGGGTCAGGTTTTAAATTCTTGCCTGTGTGTGGGTCCAGCTGACAGGTGAGCATCCACCGCAGAGCTCGGGGTTGCCAGCTTCCAAATATCCTGGCAATCTTTCTCTTTCCCATCCTGAGTCGCTTTGTCATGTTTAGTCATAGAATCACAGAATCATAGAATGTTTAGAGGTGGAAGGGACCTTAAAGATCATTGTGTCCCAACCCTCCTGCCATGGGCAGGGACACCTCCCACCACACCAGGTTGCTCCAAGCCCCATCCAGCCTGGCCTTGAACCACAACTTCTCTGGGCAGCCTGGGCCAATGCCTCACCTCCCTCACAGCAAAGAATTTCTTCCTAATATCCGATCTAAATCTCCCCTCTTCCAATTTAAAACCATTACCCCTTGTCCTATCACTACACCTCATTGGCAGACCCCCAGGTTTATGTTGTATGGAGTCTACAAAGATCTGGAAGCTGTTCCCCCAGACTTAGGACTTGGCATTCAGCTGAAATGCCACCCCTGGGATGACGGGGAGTTCACAGGCTCTGACACACCAGTATGATGGAAGCTGGTTCTTGGGGAGTTGTTGATCTCCATCATTCCCTTAGTGCCAGAGAGCTGGTACATGAACACGCACAGGGCAAAGGGTCAGCGAGCAGGACATACAACAGGTTGGGACATGGGAAAACAGAGCGCTGGCGCACACCGAGCACAAGCAGCAGGAAATTTTGTGAGATAGATGCCTCCTTTTTCCTGGATCTCACCACTTCCAGCAAGGCCCTGCATGTCTCCTCTTACATCCAGAAACAGGATGGAATTCTTCACACAGATTCACACATGGGATGATACGTGAAGGCACACACAAGAAATATTATCAGTCACCAGACAAAGCTGCTGAGCTCTGTAAATAAACAGCTTCCTCGCAGCTCTCCAGTTTACCACACCATGCTTCTGGAGATTATTTCTGCCAGAGGTCTGCAGCGCTTCCTTAACATTAATTCTCTTTTGAGAGTGATTCACCTTGAACAGTGAATATTTCCTCAAGTATCTCGTTCCGATCTGAGTGTTCCCACTGACCTTCTAATCTGCAGCTCTGTTAATGCCTTAATGGCACCTGGTTATCCTGGCACAGCGGGACGGTGCTGGAATGACCTGCCAGCCCAGATTATGAGCTCTTCTGGGCTTTCTGGGAAACCCTTGTTGCTGTTTGCAGAACAGTGTGGTTTCTTTCTTCCTTACCACAAAGTACAGGCTTACAGACCCCTCACTATTGCCTGTAAAAATAGTGTCACTGTCTCATTCAGATCTATCTATTTAGACCTTTTTTTTGTTTGGGGTTTTTTTCTTGCCTCCCCCCACCCCCTCCCAAGTTGCCTCCTTTGCTCCATTCTACTGGGCTTTGTTCATCTTTCGTGAAGCTGTTCTTCAAAAGCATCAAAAAATTCACTATAAATGACTCTCTGCTTTTTGCACTCCTACCAAGACCGCCTCTACTCACATGTTTCCAGGCAAGAAGGGCTGAAGCTCTTCTTGGTGCTTCTTCTGCTGGGACTGCCTTTCCAAAGCAGACTGCAGTAGCCCAGATCACTGCAGTTTCCCAGCAGAGCTACTGCAGTATTTAGGTCTCAAGCACGTAGCCCTCTAATGAGCAGTCAATATGGATTTTGGACCCATCCTTTCGTTTCTTGGCTTCCGCAAGAATTTTGGATGCCTTGAACACGGAAATCTCACAAATTCGTAGCTCTTACTGTGAAGAATGCAGCAATGAGTAAGACTAGTTGAGTTTATTATTTCTCTCTCTGAGTTTATAGTTTGTTTCCTGAGCCCCTGTTTTCACTGCAATCAAAGGAAGCTCTTGAACTAGTATTTTAACAGCAGGGACCTGCTGGCCTTGCAGACCCACATTTACCCCGCTAACCCAACTCCTCCAGAATTTGCCTGTTTCACCCTCAAGTGATTTTAGCTGTTAGCCTTCCTGACACTCAGCAGTGGGAGCCAGAAGTGTTTTGTAGGTAACAAAAGAAGGAAAGCAGGAAAGGGCGGAAGGCATTGCTCCTGGGCTGGGCTGGTTGTGTGCGGTGGTGTGTGGGTGGTGGATGGCTCTCCAGGGCTTGGTTGCACAAGTCCCCGGGACACTGCAGTTGTGTATGTTCAACAAACCATTGTGGTTCTCCTTGGGATTTTATAACATTTCTACATTGCAGCATTTACACGTAGAGTGTAACTGGGAATATCTGTAGCGTTCAGATGCAGACACATTTATGGTAAAGTGCAAATGCGCATTATAAGGAGAATCTGTAACACTAGATATTTTTTTTTTTTGGAGTGTTGGGAGAAGAGTGAAGTGATACACAGGCAAAGACACTCACCAGTTATGTGCTACTGCTGCCATTGAAAAGAGAAAGATTCTCCGTGTGTTTTTGAGGTCATATAAAGCAAACACACACGTCTCCACTTGGTCCTCTCTACTCAAAGCAATGATCTCTAACAATGCTTCACCCTGAGAAAGCAGGTGGGATTAAATGTGAAATTTACAGTCAGGTAGTGAAATGGGTGGTTCTGATGTTCGTGGAGGGGAGAGCACAGGACAAGGGGGAAAGGTTTTAAATTGGAAAAGGGGAGATTTAGATTAGATATAAGGAAGAAATTCTTTGTTGTGAGGGTGATGAGACCCTGGCCCAGGTTGCCCAGAGAAGTTGTGGCTGCCCCATCCCTGGAGGGGTTCAAGGCCAGGCTGGATGGGGCTTGGAGCAACCTGGTGTGGTGGGAGGTGTCCCTGCCCATGGCAGGGGGTTGGAACTCGATGATTTTTAGAGTCCCTTCCATCTCTAACCATTCTATGATTCTGCTCTCTCTGCCTCCCAAGCATCTTCAGCTTGAAATTTCCAGTCTCTGCTGCATTCTCTGGCAGGCCAGACAGAAGTACAGATAACATAATATGGCACGGTGCATCGTCTACTGGTCAGGAGTAGGAGGAATTGATTTCTGACTAATAAAGAAAATTCATTACCCAGGCTGAATGAGTCACAAGGAAATGAAGGCTGCTGTAAAGAGGGAGGATGGACTCATGCACCCTGTTATTTTGGGCTTACTTGGTTGCAGAAAAGGCCTGTCTATACAGCATCACAATCTGCTCAGCCTTGGCCTGTGTCCTCCTGCAGACTTGTAGCTCAGTAACTGCTGTTCAGGAGGCAGAGGTCTTTGGTGTCGCTAGGACTTCAGAGTGATTTGTTCTCCCCTCAGCAAATTAGCACATTTTACACGTCCCCATCCTTCCATGAGGGCTGAAGGAAGGGTATTACTGGTGCCAAGCTGAGCCAGCATGCACGCAGAAGGCAGGCAAAAGGAGGTGAATGCTCAGGGGCAGAGAGATGGTGGAGAAAAAGTGTCTGCTACACCTCCACTCCAGAGTGAACTAGACCTGTAGCAGGACAGATTCCAGATGTCCACTCAGGTAAGTGAGATCAGTTCCTGAACCAAAGGGTTGCCATCAGGCCTGGATTTGATGCCTGGTGTGGTTTTACTTCCCCAACAGCCTGGCTTGGCTCAGGTCCTGGGCTTGAGAAGAAGATCAGTCTGCCCAAGCCAGAGGGAATGCGGAATGGTGTAGTGCAAGGCTGGGGGTGTCCAAGAACGAAAGCAATCTTGGGTTTGGTCTGATGAGCCCTCCATGCTCTCTGCAGCCCTGCACCCGTAGCAATGGGCTGTGGTGCCTCAGGAAACCCTGCAGGGAGGCAGGAGGAGTACAGAGGACGTGGGAGGGGAGAAGACACTGCAAGTGTGGGCTTGGTGGCTGCAGCATGGGAATTCCTGCCTTATCCAGGGTAACCTGCAGTGCTGTCCGTGGGGCTGGAGCAGGGCAGGGCTTTCTTCCATGGCCACAGCTCTGCAGGTGTCCCAGAGCCCAACCATGGGGGAGGTAGCAAGGGGACAGGCCACTCCAGAGAACATCTGCTCCAGCCTGCTTGGGCTGGTGGAGTTCGGCTGCTCAAGGCAGGGGAACTTGGTGCCCTGACAGTGCATGTGTACTCTCACCTCTCTCCAAAGCAGGAGAGAAGCTAAGAGTTTCCAAAAGGTTGTGGGATTTCTGACCAGAAGCCTTCTTTCTATCGTACTTCTTTCTATCGTTCTCCTTGAAGGCACGTTCCCTGTCCCTCGCTGCTATTTGTGTCGGGACTGATAGCATCTTCTGTGGCAGGGAATGGTATCTTCTCCGTTAGAAGTCTCCTTGTTTAGTCTTACAGCTGTCAATTAATCCCACGTTTCTGCTATTCAGACTAGCTGGTGGGTAGCAACATTTCCTGCTGCAATGAGAAATTGTTGTGAATAAGAGATGGAAGGGGAATAGCATTAATATTTGACAGCAGTTAGTGCTGAGGGAGTTTTTGCGCTTCACAACCCGAGACCCGCAGGGGTTTCTCAAACTAACAGTAGCTTAACAGCGTTTAAACAGGCTTTTGCCACATGCAGCCCAGCTGGGGACTGCTACTGGCCCAGACATGCTTGTGCCATCCACGGCTCAGCTGCGCTTCCCAGCTTGGGCTTGTCCTTTAGATCAGAGGTTTTGGGACACAGGAAGAATAAAAGCAGCTGATGGGATATAGCTGCTTCCTTTTTACCCTCTGACCTGAAATTTTGTGATACTGACCACGTCCTATCTCAACATCTGTTGATATTTCTCCAGCTTGGAGGAGAAATCTGTCCCTTCCCACCTTAGGCTTCTGGATTTGTGAGTTCAAGACTTGAAGCAGTGGCAGTTCTGCTGCCAGCAAGGAGATACTCAGAGTTTCACTGCAAAACACGTTGTGAATGGGCAGTGTTTTGTCTTTCTTTTCGCATCTCAGCTTGAGATTTCTATGTAATTTCCTGCATTTTTCTATTTTATAAATACCAAGTATCTGAAACTCAGTTGTATCTGAAATTTTCCCTATTCAACCTGATCATCTTTTGGTAATGGGTATAATTTTCAAATCCTTGTGCATCTCTGCAGGATTTCATACCAAGCCCTGTCCTAGCAGGTTTGTGCAGAAACCTGAAGTGTGAACGTTCATTTTATCAGCTTTCACATCACTTGGGGTTGTTGTTTGTTAGAAGTGGAAGTTTACTTGGCAACTGTCGGAGATGTAAACTCTCTGCTGCCTTCCCACAATTTATATGCTGCCATGAAGAAACTACAAAGCACAGGGAAGGATTTTCTGGGGACACAGAACAGGTAATTCCCAGCTTTGGGTAGTGATGCCTTTGTCCTTCTGCAGCTGCATTTGTACCCACCACGCAGGTCCCTCCCTGACACCATCCTGAACAGCCAGGGGTTTTATGTGCCAACAGACCCTACTACATGGCAGCTGGGATCCCTGCTCTAAGCCACCCAGTGTTCACCAAGTTCAACCAGTAAATATAGGAAGAATTCTTTGTGGGGAAACCCGAATGCTTTGTTTGGCCCAAAATATAGTTGTTCATTTCAAATTTTTGCTTGTTTTTTTTACCATATTTTCAATAAAACTGCATTAACTTCGAATCATAAAAGGGATATGTTTCATATTTGTCAGAACTTGAAAAAGCTCTGGTAACCGTAATGAGTCTGAATCCATTTTGTGTTTTTAGACGCCTGCGATTTTTTCACCCAAATAAGGCTCTCTCTGAAACTGCTCCCCAGTGGTGCTGCTGACGCAGTAGTATTAATGTTGAAAGAAAATGTACCGAGTGCCCCCGCCTGCTTTACACACAAGGCAGTTACATCCAGAATACCCAGAGTAATGAAGCAAAACATGTGTCCAGCTCTGGAGTCCTCAACATAGAAAGGACATAGAACTGTTCGAACGGGTCCAGTGGAGGGCCACGGAGATGATGAGAGGGAAAACAGGCTGAGAGAGCTGGGGCTGTTCAGCCTGGAGAAGAGAAGGCTCCAGGAACACCTTGGAGCAGCCTTCCAGGATCTGAAGGGAGCTCCAGGAGAGCTGGAGAGGGACTGTTTGTCAGGAAGTGAAGTGACAGGACAAGGGGTGAAGGTTTTAAATTGGAAGAGAGGAGATTGAGATTAGGTATTAGGAAGAAGTTGTTTACTGTGAGGGTGGTGAGGCACTGGAACAGGTTGCCCAGAGAAGCTGACGCTGCCCCATCCCTGGAGGGGTTCAAGGCCAGGCTGGATGGGGCTTGGAACAACCTGGTGTGGTGGGAGGTGTCCCTGCCCGTGGCAGGGGGGTTGGAACTGGGTGATCTTGAAGGTCCCTTCCAACTCTAACCATTATATGATTCTATGAAAACCAGTGCTGATACTACATCTAGCAGATTCTCAATGCAGCAAAGGTCTGTGTAGGGCGATGCTTGTCCTCAGTCCCTCCACACCAGCCGTCTCCACAATTGAAAAATCCTCCTTCTTACTTATGTTTTGCCAAAATGGAAAACACCCTCCCAGAGACTTCTGTGGCTGTTATCATAGAATGGTTAGAGTTGGAAGGGACCTTCAAGATCATCAAGTTCCAATCCCCCTGCCATGGGCAGGGACACCTCCCACTAAAGCAAATTGCTCAAGACCTCATCCCATGGGGATCCCATGGGTTCAAAGACCATTATGGAGAAGTGGAGCCTCCTGTTGCCTCCTCAGCCCTCCCCAGGCATTTATACCACCCTCATGCCCACAAGATGTATGGCCTAGGGGGCTCAGGGGGTCCAAGGGAAGAGAGTGTGTGTGAACCTATTGCTCTCCTACACCTCTGCTCCTCTTGGCAGAGATATGGCACCAGAGGAAAGGCCTTGGGAGAGGAGTCACAGGTTTATTTGGCCTTTAAGCCATTATAGGTTGCTGGCTGCTGTGTGATCTTTGATAAACTCAGGGATGCAGAGAGCTGCAAGTCTGCAAAAGTCACTGCCAGCAGCTGACACAGATGCTTTCTGGCATGACACCAGGGAGCCGTGACACTCATTTGATCATATGTTTACCCACGTGTCCCTCACATACTGATAGTCACAGCGATAGCCTCTGGGCCTGCCCTCACAAATGATGAGCATCTCAATCTCTGTGCCTGCACACAAAGTTTATAAACGATGGCACATTTTTCAAAGGTCTTTCTATACAGTGCAGGACCCTTCCAATTGTTGTTGGGGGCCAAGGCATGGAGAATATAGGTCAGATTTTGCCTTAGCTATGCTAGAAGTCATGTTGAGTCTGCACTTTGTGAATGCCTAGTGCAGATGTGCTCCACAGTATTTCTCCCTGTGTGGCCAAATAGTGCTCTCCTCAGGTGCTGTCTTCACCTCTGGTTTTTGTGAAGTAGTCTACATCTTCCAAGCCATCATTGCTGAGCTCTCTCATAACCAAGCAGCCGCACCACACTGCTTCTCCAGTCCTACAACATGAAACCAAGGCAGCAGTGACCTCCTGGGTTCAGAAGGGCTTCTTCCATCACCCCAAGAGTGCTGGCATCTGCCTCAGTCAGTTTTCTGCCCTATGACTCCACTCTGTGAACTGATGGTCCCTTCCATTGCTTTAAGTTGGCTCTTCAGCTCTCCTCCTCCTGCCCCTCTCTTTAAACATCCACTCCACATATATCCTTTTGTGAACACAGCTCACCCCCCATACTCCCCACATCCCTAGAGCTGGGGAAACAGCACCCAGAAGCAATATGTGTGTGAAGAACTCGCAGGGTGTGCGCAGTGGGAGATGCTCTTTGTGATGTTGACTGTATCTGCCCGTGGTTGGAGGGTTTAGGGGGACAGTTTGTACCTGTGCTTTCCATGCCGCTGGCATCATGTTCTCCTCAAATCAATGCATGCTCTGCCTCTGTATCAATTGCACGGCCAGCTTAATTTTGTACCGTTTATAAATTATTGCTAGCCCCTGTGGCTGTTGTCAGAGCTTCTCCATGTTTCCTAGAGACATTGATCCACACACCAGTCTTTCCAGGCTTAATTATGCTCGTGGCCTCTTCCTTACATTCCTTTTCTCCCTATCTGTCCAGCTTTCAGTGTTGTGTGAACTTGATCATCCCATCTTCCCTGCTTTGTGGCTCCTTTGCGAGCTCTGTGCTCAGGCTCCATTGAATTTCAAAGGTCTCCATCCTGCTTTGAAAGGGATCCAAGATCTGTCTTTCTCTGCAGTCCGGTGTCCTCAAGTTCTGTTCTCCTCCGCTCTCTCATCCACCTGACCCCAGGGCCTTTGGATGCCCCCGTTGTCCAGGCTCAAACCACCCTGGCCTTTCATCACTGGGCAGGATTATTCCTTATTCTAAAAGCTAGCTTCCACCAGCCATAAAAAAACAGTATATCACCAGCAAACTTGAGATCAAAACTGACAAGCAAGCTTTTTAGATGAGCCTGTTCTGCTGTACGTAATTAACGTGTCTTGTTTTCTTCATTTATATTTTATTTATATGCTTTTATGTATTGTGAGAATCTCCAAGTGGGTTTTCTTTTTATGAATTATGCTTTGTAAAACAGAGGAACTGATGTTGATGAAATAGTTATTATCAGCTAAAGACTGCACTCCCAGACTGTGCCTTCCCTCCAACTGGCAATCTGTCACTCTTCAAAATGCACCAGCTCACTGTGACCGACAGACAGACAGCCAGGCAGCTTCTGGGAAGGAGTCTGCGAGCCAGGAGGAGAAGGATGGAGCAGAGACAGTGATGAAGGTGATTAAAAATAGAGAAAGATTCCTTCACCACAAATCACAGAGAGAAGTTTCAGAGAAGAAAATAGCGAACTTAAAAAGATGTTGCCTAAGGGGGCTTTTACTGATTTTAGACTGTGTTGCTCAGCTCAGTTCGCTCCAGTGAGTGGCTCTACCAGGTTTTTAGGATGGAAGAAATAATTGCCAGTATGGGGGCTGGAGGGAGGATTTTTATTTTTAATTTAGTTCCCCTAAAAATTCTTTCTTCATTTAAATCCTGGAAGCAGGAGAGTGTCTGAGGGAGAAGCTGATTGAAAATGAATCATTTAAAACTTGGGCCCCTTCTTTGTGTTGATGAAGTGTTTGCTGAGCTACTGCCCCAAACAGAATTTTGTCATTCTTTATGATAAACCCCTGAAAAACACGGGTTTCACTGGGACCACCGAGATGGCAACCAAAGCTTGAGTGCTGGAAGCAGGGTGTATGAGCACAGAAACTCTTTTACGTAATTCACCCAAAGAGCATGGGGAGCAACTCCTAGTTCAGCAGCATCCTTCCTGCTAAATACTTGGATTAATTGGGGCAGCCATTCTTGCAAGGAAAAATTAGCAAGTTACCATCACAGTTCAAGAGCAAGGTAGTGACACTGGGGTGGGAGACAGAGCATCCTCACTTGTGTGCTTGGGAACCTGGACCGAGGCTGTACCAGGGATGGTGTTTGGAGGCCTTGGGGTGGGAGTACACTGGGAAGGGTGGGCTATATCTGCCCTCCACTCATGAAATGCCACACGAGCAGCCCAAAGTGCCAAGCTGCCCCTGACACAACGACCAGAGGTCTCTGGAAATATCCCTGGGAAGAAGATGTGCATGCTGTGAGTCAGGCTGAAACATCCTCCTGTTTAGGCATGGTTTTGTTTATCGGATGCCCTTTACCGCACGTCTTCCGATGAAGCTCCTCACAAGTGATTTGGATCCTCTGACAAGCTCCTGCAAGAACATGCTATCGAGATCACTGGCTTGAAAAATGCTCTAAATGTCACTGCTGGGGCAGGAAACCCAGCCATTTTGATACTCTTTCTTCTGTCCTGATGATTCATGTTGACATTTACATGACAAAACGGAGGTGGGGAAGCTGCTGAACATGTTGCAGTGCCTGTGGAGAGCTTCACTGTAATATGATTCAAACCAGCAGAGCCCCCAAAACTCCTATAAAATACCCACAAAAAGCCAGAAGAGTTCGAGGAGGCTGTAGAGAGCTGCATCCCCTCCCAGGTCCGCAGAGGATGGGTTTTGGGCTCATCCTGGATTTAGTGAAGGATGATGAGGGCAGGTACCCAGCCTCCTGGACCATGAACACCCCTGAGGCCAAGTGGTTAACAAGGGGTGAAAGATTGTACAAGGAGATTCAGCATCTGGGATATCATTTGCTCTTTTAGGATGCTTTTTACTGAAGATTTTAGGAACGTACACGAAGGCAGGTTGTAATGCTACTGGACAGAGGTATCTTCAGGAGAGAAGGGCAGGGAGGTTAACTCATCAGTTGGAAACCCAGAAGCTTGATGTTGCTAGGAAATAGACCATTCTTTACTATTCTCATTGCATAAAGTTTCCATTGTAAAATAAATTATTTTCCATCCCCACCAGTGCTTGTGTGCCTCAGGTCACGGAAAGATCTGCAGGTCGCGTTGTCCCTTTTCTAAGGTTATGATAGGGTCTGGGGAGCAACAAGGTGCTGCAGATTCCTTCCCCGAATCTCATGGTCTCGTTCTCAAGGCTGAGTAGGGGCTCTGTTTTGAGGATGTTGCCAACAGGGCACTGTTTGTTTGGCTTCTAGCATGTTGGCAAGGAGCAGTCTTTGTGGTACAGTTTGGGGTTTTTGGTAGTTTCTGTGAGAAAGGTTATTCCCACCTAATTTACTGGCCAATTTACTGTATTCTGGGTGAAATTCTGTGCTGCACAGGTCAGGAACTATAAATACACAAGGGAGCATTTCATGTTACATGTGTTGTGTGTAAACTAGAAACCAGACACCAGAAATTTTTCAAAACTTGACAGGACGTGGCCCTGGGCAACCTCACCTTACTTTGAGGTGAGCCCTGCTCTGAGCTGGAAGTGGGTCAGGAGACTTCCAGAAGGCCTTTCCAAATGACATTATTTTTGAAGACCTATTGAGGTGACCCACAAATGGGTTATAAGCAGACAAAGGGATTTCAGTTGGCTCCAAACATCTTTCAGAGAACACTGGTAAAAACTGGTGGACTTTCTAGCCATGACCCTGTGAGACAGGACTGTTGTGACCATCTGATAACAGCTCCTATTTCATGATCTCTGATCATTGTCTTTCCAATGAATTATTGGTAATGGCTCTGGGTGAAAAATACCCATCTGGTCGTGTGGGGCAAGGCATGGCCCAAGCCAGATCACCTCAGTGTCCATACGTCAGGAACACCTCACATTTTCAGGCTGGACAATTCTTGGTTGCAACGAACATAGTAGGAGAAAGTGAAGGAATGGTGGGGAAACCAGCCCTGCCAGAAAGCAGAGGAGAAGACACTCTGTGACTGCTACCAGCAACGAGGAAACCACCCATCCACCCATACCTCCTGATTATTCCTCAGCTGATTTTGTGACTTGAATGCAGCTGTCCCCACGGCTGCCTTTGTGACTCCAGGGCTAGGAATCAAAGGAGGGGTGTTGTGGTACAGCTTTTCCATGCACACATCTGACACACATCCATAATTACACATATGTTTGTGTGTATAATCCTGGGCTTCTGCTGTTCAGAAAATGAAACTTAAAAGTCCTCAGGGAGATAGAAAGGTGAGTGCATCCAATGCTCAGCAGATCCCACAGTTCAAAGGGTTTATGGAACTAGATTCACAAGAGGGATGTGAGCAACTGCAGTAGCGTTTTGGGGCATAAACTCAAAATCTAGCTTCTCAAAATCCTAACGTTCCCTGCAGTGTCCTCCCCAAGTGTCTCAAGCTCACTTGGCTTGAGACTGAGGGTGCAGAGGAAAATCGTTGCCCAACTGCAAGCCTTGGGGCTGCCTTCTTCCTTCAGCGTAGATGGCCCATAGGCTGAAGGTGAAGATCATCTTCAGGAGGCAGAGCTAACCCTGCAGACCTCTCCCCAGCTCCTTCTGCCATTTCAGCAGCTCCTGCTCTGCTCTTTTATAAACACCACCACTAAGCAGCTACTTAATCCATGCTCACCTTGGGGTCAGCAGGCAATGAGGTCTCCTCATGCCATCCAGAAGATGTCCAGCTCCTCTGTTAGAAGTGGCAGCTCTAAAATGTGACCACTGCATCACTGAGTCCTTCATCTGAATTTAGGCCCCTGTCTTCACTCCCGGCTCTATATTTAGAGCATGTTGAGCAATCACAAACATACGAGTTCCTGTGCCATCTGCATCAGTCGTTCAGAAATGAGGCAACTGAATGGCAAACCATGCTGTACTCTAGGAAGAGGGATGCTTTTAGCACATTGTTAGGAGTCTCCCTTCTCCTGCTCATTTATTTATTTATTTTGCTCCAAAAGAGGGATCCACAGATATAGAAAGCTTTCACTCAGGCAGCAGCCCCAGCCATTGTATTTGTCAATACATGGAGAGTGTCTGAAAGTGATGTATTTACCACATATATGGTCCATTGCCTGATTAACTCAGAATGAAAACCACCCAAGCTTCGCGCTAAAATCAGTTAGCAATACAATATCTCCAAAGATTGTGCAATTACTTTTATTTTTTTTTCCTGAATGGTTGCCAATAACTGCAACTTTCACAGAAGATAAAGATCTTTTCTGCTTCATTACTTCTGAGATGGCACATTAGGATCAAATGTACCGTCCTATTAAATAAAACTCCAGGAACACTATATATAGCACCGTACCAAATGCGGTCTGCAGAGCAGCATTGATCAGATCAGCTCAGAATGCTGTTTACATGTCAAACAGTTAGAATATTCCTGCTATTAAAATTTACCCTCTTTTTGGTAAACCTGTGTGTACAAGCTGCACATTGTACCCACACAATTGGGCACAGATTTCAGCAGCCTGGTCTCACCTCTATAAGGAGAAGAGGTCATGCTTTACCTCATCTAACCCTCTCTGGATATGCGCTGCCAATTATCCTGGACCTACGTGTTTTACCAATTTAAATTCCTCAGCTAGTAAAGGCAGAGGCGAGTGAAGAGGTTGTATTTTTCCTGCACCTGGGGAGGCTGAGGTGCTCTTGTCCTCAGGTGCGTGTCAAAGACACAAAGGACTCTTGTTGTATAATTTTTTTGCCACTGATGAACAGTCACCTAAGGACAGTGGGTCAGAGCCAAAGCTTGAGTCCCGAGTAACGACTTGGTCTCTCCCAGAAGAGTAAAGATCAGTGAGTCACTTCTCTGTGCCCAAGCTCCAGGCATTACTGCCCAGACTTCATTATTGTAGAAGACCTCAGACTGTTTAGCTTGAGGAAGAGGAGGCTGAGGGGAGACCTCGTTGCTCTCCACAGCTACTTGAAAGGACATTGCAGAGAGGTTGGTGCTAGTGTCTTCTCACAGGGAATTAATGATAGAACAAGAGGGAATGGCTTCAAGCTGCAACAGGGTAGGTTTAGACTGGGCATTAGGAAAAAGTTCTTCACAGAAAGAGTGGTCAGACACTGGAATAGGCTGCCCAGGAAGGTGGTTAAGTCACCATTCCTGAATATGTTGAAGAGTTGTTTAGATGTGGTGTTGGGGAATATGGTGTAGGGGAGAACTTTGTAGAGTGAGGCTGATGGTTGGACTTGATGATCCCAAAGATCTTCTCCAACTTGAATGATTCTATAATTCTATGACCAGAGCCCAAATCTGATCCATGTTTTGGACCATGGGAGATCACCCTTCATTCAGACTGAAATGACCCTGACCTCACATGTAGCAGTAATGGCTAGGTGTGGCTGTGGGGCAGCAGTTGGAGATGCTCATGCTGAAGACTGGGAGCTGGGTAGAGATCCCTGAGCATCCGAGACATGCAGGGACAGGAGGGATTTGGATAGTCAGCAGGGCCTGGACATGATGCTGGGCTTGCTCACAGAACCGTAGAATTGCCTGGGTTGGAAGGGACCTTTGAGATCATCGAGTCCGACCATCAACCTAATGCTGAGAAAACCATCACTAAACCATGTCCCTCAGCACTAAGTCTACCTATTTTTTAAATACCTTCAGGGATGATGGCTCAACCATTTCCCTGGGAAGCCTCTTCCAATGCTTGATAACCCTTTCAGTGAAGAAATGTTTCCTAATACCTAATCTAAACCTTCCCTGGTGCAACTTGATGCTGTTTTCTCTTATCCCATCACCTGTTCCTTGGGAGAAGAGAACAACCTCCCCCCAACTATACCCTCCTTTCAGGGAGTTGTAGAGAACAAAAAGGTCTTTCCTCAGCCTTCTTTTCTCCGGGCTGAACACCCCCAGCTCCCTCAGCCACTCCTCACAAGACTTGTGCTTCAGACCCCTCACCAGCTCTGTTGCCCTTCTCTGGAGATGCTCCAGCCCCTCAATGTCATTCTTGTAGTGAAGGGCCCAAAACTGGACACAGTACTCAAAGTGGGGCTTCACCAGTGCCGAATACAAGGGGACAGTCACCACTTTAATCCTACTGGCCACACTGTTACTGACACAGGCCAGGATGCTGTTCTTGGCCACCTGGGTACACTGCTACCTCATATTCAAGACCCCCAGGTCCTTTTTCTGTTTCCAGTCACTCTTCCCCAAGCCTGTGGTGTTCATGGGGTTGTTGTGACCCAAGTGCAGGACATCTGACAGACGGCACTGCTTCAAGAGCTAGTGGAGGAGATCAGCCCAGCCAAAGGGCAACCTGGCTCCTGTGAGCCTAATCCTGCTCCCTCCAGCACAGACTCTCAGGAGCAGCACTGAACCCCACTGTGCTCAAGGACAACACCCTCCTGGCATCTCGCTGGCTCCTGCCATGCCATAGTGCTGCAAGACAGTGATTGAAATTATTAAGAGGCAGATTTTGAAAATGCAGAGAACCCCTCTGAAAGGATATTCCAGCTCGTGCACAAATTAAGTAAAGGCACATTTGACTGGGTGGGCATTTACATATAAATTGCCATCTAATTGCACTAATTGCACACGCTCACAGATGTGCTATTGCACAAACAGTTTTTGCACATGGATATCAGGTGTCTGCTTTGTTTTGTCTCAAAGATGGCTGTAAATCAATATGAATTATTGGCTCCTCTCTTGCCAGACCATGGCTTAGATCAACAACTGTCCAAGACATGGCTAGAAGGACCTTTTGAAGTGATTTTCCAGCTTCTGTTCTGAGTCACCCTGATTTCATACCCTCAGGCTTGAAAGCTTTCCCTTCCTTTCTGGGTCGTAAATATTTGTCTTGTCTCAGGGAAACATTTGGTGCTGTTAGTACTAAGGACACAATGTAAAAATCTAATGTCTTGGCATTTTATTTTTATATTGGAAACTGATCAAATAGTAAAAATGAATCTTGGATCAAGAAAAGTTTAAAAGATAGTAAGTAAGAGTTAATGTACCTCAATAACATCTTTTTTGTAGACTCGTTACCTCTTTATTTACCCTTCAAGATATTTGCTTCTGGTTTATAGCACAATATGTATTGAGGAGAGACATAAACTGGGCAGGGAAATGCCAATGAAATGAGAAAATAGAAAGTTAATGGTGAAACTAGAGTAGGCTAAATTAATTTACTGATTATATGACCATATCCCATCAGTAAGACATGAATTATTTTGTTTACAGTCTTCAGGTTGTTGCCTGGCTCTGCTACCCTTCACTGTTTTCAATTTAAACTGCAGTGATTGTAAAGAGAAGAGAAAATAAACCAAATGTTCCCATTCCACTTATAAATTTTATGTTTATAATCTTGTAGCCATCCATGGAAACCATGCCTGTTATTCAAGTGCCTTGCCTCCCCAAGCTGAGCATAATTATTACTGATACATCTGGATGTTTAACTACCTACTACAGACTCTTGAATTCCTTCCAGATTTAAAATATCCATTAATACAGGAGTGGAGAAGAGTGGAGTCACGGGGGGAAGAAGAGAGGGAAGGGTTTACGTCTATTACTTTAATTCTCAAGGGATTTATGCCTTGCTTAGCACCACAGGGAGTAAAATACTCTTACCTAGGGTAGTGTCATTCAGTTAGAAGGATGTAACATGCTTCTTTCCACGTTGTTTTACAAAGAGTTCTTCATGCACAGCAGGGCAGATGCGCTCTAGCTTGATGTTTGGAAAGATGAAGATACCCTACCATGGTGTAACTCTTCCCCAGCCCACGGTATCACTGGAGACATGTCCCCGTGCACATACATTCAACAGACCGTTTCTTAAAGCCCTTTGAGTTAGGCTTTGATTCAAACCCCACATACTTTTGCAGCCAATAGATCAGTCTGCAAAAACACAGCTTGTGCTTTCATCCCATTGAAATACACGCTTCTGGCTCAGGTGTCAGCTCCCAAGAAAAGTCACAACAGACCACAAAGGTCAGAAATGGACCATGAGGATCCCAGCAAGCACAGAAACAGCTTTTGGGAAGGAAGGGAGTCTCTTTAGTGCAGCGTCAGTGAAGATGTCAGTCCCTGAGTCAAAGGTGAGCATCTCACATTCAGGAAGATCTAGTTTTTCAGGAGCATCTGTAAATCCCTCTTCCAGGGGCTGCATTCTCAGAGGTAAGACATCCTCCTCAGCCCCTCTTGAAAGCCACCTGGAACCCCAGCTTGTGAATTTTAACTGTTTTGCACAAATAGTGTGTTTTGCACATGATATTTCTCCACCCTACAAGCTCCATTAAGGCTATGGTCCAAACTTATTGATTACTTTCTAATCTGTGCCCTATTAAATTCACACATCCGTCTAACAATTACATACATGGCATCATTCACTCTTCAGCAATGCCCCATTAGTTCCTATTATGAAGAACACAATGGTAGTTGTGTTGTCGCTGCCTCATTAACCGCGGTATGTACCTGATAGGTGGCAGGTCGTGCTGGCCCGGGTCCAGGTAGCAGATTCATCACAAAAAGCAAAGGCTGACTCCTTTCCTGACACCCAGCACCAGAATCATGATTTTTCAAATGTTCTATATGTGAGAAGCACTTAGGTACAGAGAGTGTCAGATCCCTTTCTGTGAGACTATTATTTGCCTCCAGATAGAATGGGAAACAACTTGTCTCTGATCATAGCAGCTACTTATAAGCTGCCAGACTGGAGGGATAAGTGAGATAAATTAAACTGCTAGAGCTCGCTTTCCAAGAAACAGTTCACTGTATTTGCTCATGCATTTAAGCGGGCATGCAACTTTTAGCTTGTAATCAAAGCATGGAAGCTGGGCCAAAAGGACCATGTTTAGTACACCAGATCAAAGAGCAGCTAACTGAGAGTCATGTACCCATACGGTCCCCCCAGGTTTTCCAGCACTTGTCCACTACCACCGCTGCTTCAGCTTGCTGCTGGAGGCAGGAGCCTACGGGGCAGCTGCTCTTTCACTGCACATTAGAACTTAGCACAAACCAGGCAGGATGCAATGAATCTCCATAAAAGAACAACCAACAGAAACCTTATTCCTTCACCACCTCTGTTTCTCATAGCCTGAAAAAAAATCCCCATTTGCCAACCACAGGAAGGGATGCAACCAGTATTATTTCAAAGGTGAGGCTTTTCTGTACCCGTTTCCTGCAGTCTTTGATGGCGTTGTGAATGGGGCTTCTGAAAGGCCTCCTACAGCTATGTAATTTGTCTCCACATAAATGTGTTTCGAATGCACATGGTTACCAGATGGAATTTCACATTCGACGTATTAAGGGGACCAGATGAGCATGGAGAGGCTGTACAGGCCGTGCATTGTGCTTCCGATATTAGTGGATTCCTTCTCACAGAGGAAGTGGCCGTAATGGGAAGTCCCATCTGTCACTGAGATACTTGTTGAAATTGAATGTTCTGGTTGAGGGTTTTTTTCAAGACTGGAAATATTTTGGTCCCATCAGCTCTTCCTTTAGCTCTAAACCTGCAGTGCAGATGCAGAAAAAAAAACATAAAAAGATTTACTTTACAGCAATTACCAAAAAAGGATGATGTTTTGTTACTAGTAGTTGGAATTTTAAGAGGTGTAATACAATCACCTTCACATGACCTGGAAGATTTTCTTAAAGGAGAGATTTGGATTCCAGTGCCATTTGGTACTGGAACTCCTGAGGCTTTAATTTTCAGCTGATATTCCCTGATCTGTCAGTAATGCCTGCCCAAAGAAGAGCTAAGTTGGCATGATCTTTAGCAAAAAAGAAAAAAAAAAAAAGAAGAGATATGAAGCTGGGTGTTTAGACCCAGACCAGAGTAACAGGAAGCTGGTTTTAGTAAACAACAAAGGTAATAGGAACATTAAATACTACTAAATCTAGTTTGGATCAAAGCTGCATACTGTGAGATCCCACGTAAAGTTTCTGGAGATGCTCTGGGAGCCAGAACTTCAATGATTGAGGTCATCCTGAATTCATTTTTTCCTTATCTTTGGTTTGGAGTTTTGAAGAGGAGAAGTTACCACGAGCATAAGTAACTGTGGTTGGAAATCCTGTTGGTAGGATTTGGTGATGGAGAAATATCATCTGTGGACCAAATCTGGCCATCCACCACAAACCTCTCTGCCAGGTGTTGCTTCATCCATCAAGGGCACCCTTTGATTTCTGCAGCCAATGTCATGCATGGCTGATTTAGAGCTGAGAACTCATTTCTCAGTGGTCGTGATCAGCATCATCTCCTGACTCACCAGCATAAACTCAAGGGGCCAAAAAAACCTACCAATGAAAAAAGAAAGGTTAACTCACTGAGACAGCAGCATCTGAAAACCAAGGCAAGGCTGTCATCACCTAACAGTGCCAGCTCTTACTGGGCCAGTTCCCCAAAGCGGTGACAGTCTGCTGGGCTGTGCAGCCACCCCTCTCATACACGGAGCTTGTTGTACACCTCTGGGCAGGATGATCTCACACAGACAGGCTATTTGCTGGGGCTCTGCCACCCAGCTTATAAGGTGCTCAGGAGTGATGTCCTTGTTGGAGATGGGACACTACAGCTACCACGTGAAAGGTTTCAGCCCACCCTGATGGTGCTGTCACCTTTCCCATCCTATCCCAGTCACGGCGCTGCCTCTGCCATGCCATCACTCTGCCAGTCACCTCAAATACACTCTTCAGGGTCTAGGGCTGCAGAAAGGAGCCAGTGAAGTGTAGGACATTCCTGCCCGGAATGGGAACTCCCTTCCATCTCTTTGCTTTCATGCTCTCGGTGCTGCCACCATGGGGACCCCTTTGAAATAGGGCTGGGCACCTGGGACAGAATTATTTTGTCTTAATCTGGCCTTACTATGTTTCCTCCTTGAATTTCCTGCCATTTCCTTCCCTTTGGGGACTCACAGATCCCCAGGCACCCACTGTGCCCCCAAGGATACTGGTGTGGTCCTGCCATCAGACTGTCTGCTTTCCTTCATTCCTTCTTTTTTTTCTCCTGATGCTGTGTCGTCTTCCTCACAGCTCAGCTGGTGGGACAATTCCCAAAGCACAGCCAGCATGATCATCTCTGGTTCTGTCAACATCAAGCGATGATGGCTCACACTCCAGATGCTACTGCCAACTTGGGTTTAAAATATCACGGGATTTAAAAATATTAAAAAATGTTGGTGTCAGGCTAGCCAAGAATCACATTCTCAGAAGCTGCTTGGTGGTTGGAACTACAATCAAAAAAAAAAAAGATAAGATGAGCTAATAATAACTGAATAACACTACAGGAATGAGAAGGACCTATCCAGCCCTGAGAACCAAGAACACTGCCTTGTCCTTGGCCCTTGCATCTCTCCTTGGTGCATCTCTCCCTGGTGCATCCCTTAGCTTGGAAAGCTTTCCTCTCCCAATTCAGGCATCAGCTCTCATGTTTGAGACAGGTGATTCTGCCCCTCTGCTCTGCTCTCATGAGACCCCACCTGGAGGACTGTGTCCAGCTCTGGAGCCCTCAGCACAAGAAGTACATGGACTTGTTGGAACAGGTCCAGAGGAGACCACAAAGATGATCAGAGGGCTGGTATACCTCTGCTGTGAGGACAGGCTGAGAGTTGGGGATGTTCAACCTGGAGAAAAGAAGGTTCCAGAGAGGCCTTAGAGCCTCTTCCAGTATCTAAAGGGGGCCTACAAGAAAGCTGGATTGCTTGCAAGGGCATGTAGTAATAGGCTGATGGGCAATGGTTTTACACTAGAGCAGGGTAGGTTTAGATTAAACATTAGGAAGAGGTTATTTACAATGAGGGTGGTGAGACCCTGGCCCAGGTTGCCCAGAGGAGTGGTGGAAGCCCCATCTCTGGAGATGTTTGTCAGACTTGATGAGGCTGTGAGCAATCTGATCTACTTAAAGTTGTCCCTGCTTACTGCAGGGGGCTTGGACTAGAGGACCTTTAAAGCTCCCTTCCAACCCAACACATTCTGTGATTAAGTGTCCACATGTTCTCTGCACTCTAGAACTCACAAGACAAGAATGACCTTGGGTTCAGCGATGCTTCATGACATGTATCATGAGTCACTTAATAGCTGATGAGGCTGCTTCTAGTCCCAAGCGGCCTCATGTTCTACATGGTTTTCAGCCACAGGGTACTCCATTCAGACAAACCTCCAGTTTGGAGGATGCACTGGAGCAGCAGTACGTGTCCTTTCCCAGCTACTTACAGGCCTCTTTCACTAACCCCATGCAGAAAGAAACCGCAGGCTGGGTTCAAGCCTGAGAAACCTCTAATTTTCCAGGGAGGTCTGACAAATGCATTGTCTCTGGAAACTGCCGCTTACAGACACTTGTGGCTTTCTGTTATGTCAAGATTTTTGCGGCTAAAAGTCTGCTGGGTGAAGGTGCCTGTTTCTTATCCCTAATGCACCCATCCCTCTTGCTGATGACTACTTTCATCTCACACCAATACTGAAAACCCCTATTAATTAGTGATGTCTGTGTGCACTGTTCTGGGCTGGTGCTAGCCAGAGTGTAACTTATTAACAGTTTCTAATCAAGTGAAAATCAGCGCGTGGGAAGTGAGCACTGTATTACCAAATGACCTTTTCACTTTGCACTGTGCTGCTTTGGCTCAGCTCGGTGCTCCGCGCTCTTGAATGGTGCTTCAAAACCCATTGGCAGGGAAGGGGGAGGACAGGGTGTCCTGCATGGGCTGGGGATGGTTCTGGTCAGGGTTTCACCCAGCTCAGGCAGCTGGACCATGAGGCTTTGATTCATCCACTTGCCTCTTTTGATGGTGGGTCCAACCACAGCAATGAAGACCTTTTTGGGGGAGCCTTTGGGCAAGCATTTCCTCATGGCAAGCAGGGGCTGAGAGCTGCTTTTTCTTGCCTAAAAGCCGGAAACACCTACTTCACACAGACATGTAACAGGGCTGATGGCAGGAAAAGCATTTCATAGAATCATAGAAGGGTTAGAGTTGGAAGGGACCTGAAAGACCATCTATTTCCACCCCCTTGTCATGGGCAGGGACACCTCCCACCAGAACAGGTTGCTCGAAGTCCTATCCAGCCTGGCCTTGAAGCCCTCCAGGGATGGGGCAGCCACAGCTNTCTCTTTTTTTTTTTTTTTTTTTTTTTTTTTTTTTTTTAGCAACATAATGCCTTCTTTCAAAGCATCAGTTAAGAAAATGGTGGAGAGCAGCTATCAAAATGAAACCAAGTCTGCTTCTGCTTCCTGGGTTGAAGTGTTGATAAAATGACCTTACGATTCATTTGTTCCCTCTGAGAGGCTGAGCGCTCAGCCCAGGTGCTGTGCAGGGAAGGAGGGTTCCTACCACTTCCCTGGCAGCTCAGCTGCGAGCGTAGAGGAGGGAATTCAAGGTGTGACACCTCCTCTTGGCTGTAGCCTCTGAAACCTCCTCCATAACCTTCAGTTCACTAACTCTGCAGTTGCTTTAGACTTCAGACTCTAACACTGGATTTACGAGTCCTCCTGATTCAGACACCACAAATTTACATGTTTTAATGTTCACCCAGAGAAATATTTCCTCCCTAAATGCTCTGGAAAGCTGCATAGGCACTTCAGAAGATCCCAGGGCAGTGATGCCTTTGGATCAGTCATATGGAAGATCATATCTCAATGCAACTGAGTCCTGTGCAAGTCCCTAGATGGCAACAGCAGGGTTCCCTGGAGCACATCCATTCTCAGGGCTTGGGCAGTGTTTTTTCACCTTGGCAACTTGCTAATTTACAATTTTCAGGGAGAGATGTGCAGGGATAATGAGCTTAAGTGAGAAAGGAAATGGAAAGAGTAGGCCAATTTTACGGGCTGTCTTCTGTGTGCATTTTCTACCCAGAAGCTGAAGCACGAGCAATTCGTCTCTAGAGTTTGTAGCACAGTGTCTAGACAATGCTCACATACCTATGTGTCTGATGTGTCAGCCTGGAGAAGAGAAAGCTCTGGGGAGATCTTAGAGTCACTTCCAGTCCCTAAAGGAGCTCCAGGATAGATGGGGAGGGACTCTTGATCAGGGAGTGGAGCCATAGGATGAGGGGAAATGGTTTCAAACTGAAAGAAAGAAGGTTTATAGGAGATATTAGAAAAAAAAATCTTGGCTGTGACAGTGGTGAGACCCTGGCCCAGGCTGTCCAGGGAAGCTGTGGCTGTCCCATCCTTGGAGATGTTCAAGGCCAGGTTGGAGGGGGCTTGGAGCAACCTGGTCTGGTGGGAGGTGTCCCTGCCCAGGGCAGGGGGCTGGAACTGGATGGTCTTTCAGGCTCTTTCCAACTCGAAGCGTTCTGTGATTCTGTGATGGGTTTGCTGGGGATGGGCCTGCTGCAGCAGAGATGGGTGACAATATGAGTGGTCATGGGGAGCACTGAGATGGAGAAACTTTGTCTTTCTGAAAGAAGTAATGGCAAAGTTTGATGAAAGCACATACTTATTAGCTTCATGGTGGGATCTGTGCATGGCTTATTAGAGACCTTTTTGTTTGCAGCAGATAGCTGTGGTACTTTCTTGAGTAGACTGTGTGGGCTACTGGCCCGCTATTATTTTCCATTGTCATTGCTTTCACTCACATTTTAAGTCTTTCCTCCCTTTTATCAGTTCAAGAAGAGAATCCCACACAATTTTCTTAGAGTCCTGCAAAAAAAAAGAAAAAGAAAGAAAAAAGAAAAAGAAAAAGAAAAAGAAAAAGGAAAAGAGAAGGGAAGAGAAGGGAAGAGAAGGGAAGAGAAGGAAAGAGAAGGGAAGAAAAGAAAATGAAAACTCAACCCCCTATTGTCTTTAAAGGTCACTTTTTGGGGGACTTTTCTTGTGCTTTTAGTTCAAGGTAAAGTACACGTCCAACTTAGGAACATTTTATAGAGGCCACTTGTGGTGATGAGAGTTAATCCATGCAAACTCTCCATCTTTCTTAGCACCGTGTTGAGCTACAGGGAAGGACGTGCACCTTTTCCGTCCTTGTGTTCTGTTGTACCATCAGACGAGCACAGCACAATCCAAATGGGGACTGTTTTCACCCCTTTCACTGATTTTTCTATTTTATAATTCTCAATAAAATCCTCTATGACCATGACTCTTTAGAATTTAAAACCAAAACTTCTATTTGAAGACTATCAAGAAATGTTTCCTATATTTTCTCCAAAAGAAGTTTTTATGGACAGAATGCATAAAAAAATTAAGTAAAGACTCAGTCTCCACAAAGACAATTTTGTACCTTTAAAGAATTTTAAAAAATAAAAAAATCTTCCTCCCCATCCCCCAGGGGCCTTGTGGAGTCAGGCAGAAAACGCTGGTCCTTCAAAATTAAAAAACTCAGAAGAAGGCAAAAGAGAGTGACTTACTTCTCTTGCAAGTCACACAGCACATTTGCTGCAGTGAAGGGAAAGAAACCAACGCCTTCCAAGACTGCTCCTGGTGTTATAGTAATTACACCCAGTATGATGAGATGTTCAAATTGTTCTGAAATTTAATTTACTTTTACTCTCCCTCCAGTCTATTTCCTTTTGTGGTCCAAATCATATTCTTTCAGAGACTTACTTGTTTACAAAAGTGTGAGGGGGTTATAATGGAATAACTATGCTTTCTTTCCAACATTTCAGCTGGCCATATCATTCCTTTGTGGAAATAACACAGCCTTACACACCTAATTACCTTCTCTGGTCTGCACCAACCTATACATAGAGGAGTCTCCCCTGAGATTCTGGCATGAGGTCTTTCTTCCACAGACTTATTATGGCTTTTCACTGCTTTCTTCAACTTTTTGGGTTCAGTGGCAAAATGACTTTAGGTACACATGTTGCTTCTTCTTCCCCATCTACCTGCCCCAAATTAACAGAGTCCTCTTTGGAGACCTTCTATCTCATTGCTCTGTCCTCAAGGTACAAGAATGCAAATATAATGAGCAGGGATGCAGCAAAACTGCTGTTTTGTTCATTAAATCTATCTCAACTGCTTGTTGCGATAGTGACCTCATTAAAGGTGCAACATGACATGCCAATATCTCAACATTTTCCTCTTTCCTTTTCATTCTTTCCATTGAGCTTCTGAGATGTTCTCCAGAAACCTTAATTGATGACTGGTGCTTTAAGAGGGTGTTGCACATTGTACCAACACTGAAGGACTCTCGCAGTGTCTCCCAGCACTGGAGAACTGGAACTGCTTCTTCTGTTTCTTCTTGTACCCCAGTCATGACTTAGATACTGTTAAACTTTGGTTCAGCTCAGCTCCAGGGACAAACCCTTCCTATGACTATGTCTTATTCTTATCATCATGTTGCAAATCCTTTATTAATCAACTGTCTTAAAGAGTACTTCTAACTACTTATACAAGCCATTTAGATGCATAATCTTGCCTGGCATTCTTCTCTCCTGACCATCACTATTACTATGGGAATCAACAGACATCCATAGATTCTAACTTTTTCTGCACTCTCTGGTAGGTTTGAGTGCTGGCCAGATCCTGTCAAACCAGCACAATCATCTATAACCAAGATCATTTTTTTTTAATGGGTGACAGTGGACAGCCATTCAGATAGGACTTCAGTACCTAGAAGGAACCCCAGCAGACAGGTAGAGCTGATGATTGAGCTTGATGAGCACATGGAACAGTCATCCTGCCCACACTGTCCTTCAGGAATGGCTCTTCGTTTAAAGAAGGTGAACTGGATGATCAGCATTTTACTCTCTAAAACTAATGGAGACAAAGCACAACATAAGACATGACACTGTGTTGTGTTCATCCCAAGGCTGGCCATGAAGCGGGCTTCATCTCATGCAATGCCCAGGTTCTCCCATGTGCTCTGAAGGTAGCTACAATTTCATGTGCCAGTCCAGGGAATGGATGTGAATTCAGAGAGTTTGCCAGCCACAGTCTGTGTCCTTATTCCAGGACAGAGTAGAAGGATGGTTTATATAAGCATAACAAAATCTATGAAAAGAACTGAAAAAAAAACCCACCCAGATTTTCTGCTCCAGGTCATGACCTGCATCAAAAAAACTCCTTTCTGTGTTTTACACTCAATAGCTAATTTCACAGTCTTTGTCTCAGGCAGTGCTGTCTGATCTGAGCTGATATGCTGCTGCCTTCACCTGCTGGAAGCTTCCCATCTACAAGTCTCTGGTTATTGATTGACTCCAGGGTGATTTCTAATGGAGAAAAACCTCCATCCTGTGCCCAAGGTGGGTCTTCTCCCACATCTGGAGGTACCTGATCCTGCCTGCCATGGTGCCAGGCAGGACTGAAACTCTCGGGACTGTGATTTGTAAATAGAGAGGAGGCAGGGAAAGGGCTGAGGAGCTGCCAGGGAAGGTCACCATGGAGAGGATGAGAAGGAAGGATGTCTGGTGGCATTATGAAGAGGGCTGTCCAGTTCCAGTCCTTTCATCAAAGACCTGGAAGTAAATGTAAGAGACCTTACAACCCCTACCAATCCCAAAAGCAGCTACAGGAAAGCTGGGGAGGGACTCTTGATCAGGAAGGGGAGCCATAGGATGAAGGGGAAGGATTTCAAACTGAAAGAGGGGACATTTGCATTACATATTATGAAGAACTTCTTTGCTGTGAGGGTGGTGAGACCCTGGCCCTGGTTGCCCAGAGAAGCTGTGGCTGCCCCATCCCTGGAGGGGAAACAAAGAGATGTGTAAAAGTGCTGAAAACAGGAGTGACAGAAAAGAGCAAGGAGTAAAAGGGAGAGGGGCAAGACAGGGTGCGGGAGAGCAGACAGCATAGGGCAAGGGCAGCGCGGCAGCAGCACAGCCCTGATGCTGTCTACTGGTGATAGTGACTTCACTCACCACAAAGTGCCAGCATGAGAACGTGTGGCTTTTGCAGACCTGCTGGGTCTTGGGTGGCCACAGGCATGACTTCCCCACCATTCGCCCTGGGAGGTTTCCCCTCAAGTCCCCAGGGTGAGGTGAGAGGGGCCCTGCGGGCGGCAGGAGGCCGGCAGAGGCTGAGTCAGCCTCCCACCTCCCAGGATGAGGAGGTGGGGTGGGTGAGAAAGGAGCCATGTGAGGGGGCTGTTGGGGCTGGAAATCACTCTTTCTAGTTTTCATTTCCTCGTAGACACAGGCTGCCCTACTCAGAAATGAAACTTAGAGAGACAGTTGCCAGTGCTGCCTGAGATGCAGGGAACCATAATGCCAGGTTCAGGGACAGGGCAGCTGCTGGGCTGTGTATGTGCAAAGTGGGCACAGTCCTGGATAAGACCTGGGACTGGCTGAGCTACCCCCCAGCTCTGAAGGAGAGAGTAAATTTAGGAAAGATGCTTGCAAGTGCAGAGGAGGGGTCTAGGAAGCATGGAGAGATGATGCTAGAAAGGAAAGAGCTTCCCCCTCCACCTGTATTTGCAGAAAGCAGTGCTGCAGGGGATTAATCTGTTTTCACTTTGGAGCTGCTATGGGTGTGGAGCAGATTTTACAAGCCCTGGAGCATCCCATGTGTACATATGTCAGTGCTTCAGGCTTTTCCCCTGGGCAACTGCTTGCTTTGTTGCGATGCCATCTCCCATCACCCATACCAGGAGATGCACCTTCTTGCTCTGCTTTGTTTTAAGTCAATATTGCTCAGCCTTAGCCCTGACAAAAACTATGTTTCAATGCTCCTTTCCCATAAGCAACTCCTCTGCACCAAAGGTTGTCTCTCTTGCATGGCCAAAGCTAAGCGTGGAGACCAAATGTGAGCCAGAGCCAAGCTGGGTGGGAGTTCAGCAAACCCAGACTGCCCTGACATGAGACTGCCCGATTTCCACAACTGGATTGCTGTGAAAATGCAGAAAAGGAAAGCAGAGACTTTCGACTTCAAACTTCTACTTTAGATAGTGGGAGAAGATGAGAGTCAGGTTTGGCTGGGTAACTCACTGCCCATTGTGGAGATTTAGATGGAACTTTTTCATGATGGGTTGGTGAAGAGCGAAGTCTTTATCACTAAATCTCCAAAAGAAGAATGAGCAGGGTTTTTCATCGTGGAGAATAATTTCTTCTGTAAAGCAAAGACAATGTCTATATTCCATGTTTGTACAGTGCTGCAGCAACAGAGCCTTCAAAACACAAAACCAAATGAGCATGGCACCGGCTCACAGAAACCTCAAGCCTTCAGACAACCTGGACAGGAGTCCTGCTTCCCACTCACTAACGTGATGTCTTGGTTTTCTTCTTCATGGTGCAGCTACCTACCTATAGATTTGAGATAACCTGCTTGCAGAAGCTCCTGGGGACAAAACTAGAATTTGTCAACAGAAACAGGCGGAAATGGCCACATCATCCCCAACATATGCCAAATACTGAAGGTCTCTTTCCTCCCCTTTAAGAGTCGGACAAACCTCCACAACCATTACAGTGCACTGACTTTGAACTGGTTTCGATATCACATGCACCCATCTTCATTCAGAAAGAAACGGAGGCTAAAATGTTTGTCCAAATTACTTTAAGGGTTCTTTAGCAGATTAAACAAATCTAGTGTTCAAAAATGAGCATTTTAATTGCAGAGCCACCAGGCAAGCGGGCAGAGGTATGGTGTTCAGTGATGCTTCATAAATCTCGCCAATTTGTACAGTTAGCTTAAAATGAAAGCTGTAATTAACAGCAAAGGAGCAGCTAGTCCTGTTACGGACTAAATGGTTAGATTAAATATTATGCTGTATGTGATTATTAATGTGCGTGATAACTGTTTAGTAGCTTGATATTTGTTCAGCAGGTTTTATTAATAGCAGCATGGCAAATATTTCCCGTAAGTCAGGATCCTCGCACCAAAGTCAAATATGATAAGTTGCACGCTTTTCCTCCGGTGGTTTCATACTGCCTGGTAATTTCCACAGTTTTTCTGTATTTGTGCTCTCAGGTTTAGTCAATGTGACACCAGGCCATGGCACGGCTGGGTTTTTTGGTGGGGGTAGAGGAGCCGTCCCATTCCCGTAACCACTGAGCCGCAAAACAGGCTGATTTCAATTTTCCCCTTACGTAAATGGAAGGTCTTTGCTCCCTGTGACGCACGATCCTTGATTTCAAGAACAAGTAGCTCCAAGGTCACCTGTGAGTGAACGAGCCCAACTCATCCTGCTCCATCTACCCACCACCATCGGGCAGGGGTATAGGAGCTATTTAAGACAAAGGCATGAAACCCCGACTGAGAAGCACAACAAAAGCACCAAGCAACAAGGAAGAGTGAGAAAGGGAGAGGGCTGTTTGCCTCCACACAGTGCAGGAGTGGCTGGTTGTGTTAGTTTAGTTTCAGTAACCTCAGAGTCAGCATTTCAGATGTCAGTAATTTCCACTGACAGCGACCGAGCTCAGGCCGAGTCAGTGAGGGACACAAATAAATAGGGGTAAAGATTTATGCTCGATCAATGGAAAAGTCACATTAAACAGAGGAGTCACCTAGATGAATTATCACTCCACCCAACCCACTTTTCTCACATAGACTGCCAGAACAGCTCTTGCCCAAGAGAAGATAACTGACTTGGGTTTGGCTCTGGCAATGCCAAGACTTGAACACCACACAGCACGACTTCCAAAAATTGGCTCTTGGAAGCTGGATCTACCTTATTAGTGGATACTCTAGGTATGCTTTAAAACTCACCTGTCTCTGGACCTCCTTTGCTCAAGCTTTGGAAAGAGAAGAAAAGCAATGAAGATGCAGGCCTGTCTTGCTGCAGGGGTAATTTCTGTCCCAGGACTTGGGGAATCCCATTGAAGAGATCTCCAATGGGTATCCAGGAGTGAGGGTTTGTTGGAGGACCCCCGATCCACAAATTGCTGCTGAGCTCTGGCTGTATATTCTCTTAGTGCCCTCAGCTCCAAGATCTCATCAGGTTTTCTTGGTTCTCACAATACCACCTGGGCAATTAGCGCCAAAAATACACTTAAAATGCTTTGTCTCTGGGCTCACATGTCCCACCCATTTAGGGCATCCTTTTGGCTAACTATGCTTTTTTATGTTCTGCAGCCCTTTTCTCTTGATCTTATTTTCCTTTATGTTCCACTCTGTGTTCTCAAATAATTTCTTTTCTGTTTCTCCTCTTCCTCTACCTTCAGTAAAGATTTCTTCTCCTTTGTTTACTTTTTCTAAGCCCACTGGGAAAGAAGCTGGAATCCTTCTTCCAGTGCATCAATCCTTTTTTCCCTGAGTCCTGATCTAGTGAAACCTCTGAAAAACTGATGATAACAACTGTAGCGGTACAGGTACCCAGTGACGAGTTTTATTGACAGTGTCATGGACCTGTGGGAAGAAAATAGACCAACTGGATCATCCTAGGCCAAACCTGCAAGATGTGCAGTAGTTGGATCTCACCCAACCCCCTTCTTTTTTTGAGTAAAAAGCTGCTCTTTACTAGGTGTCCCTTGCTGTCAGTTGATGAGATTAATCCAGAACCCACCTCAGCTCTATGGGAATCCAGGTTGCCTGCAATGCCAAGCAAGCCTAATAAATAATTTGGATGGAGTCAGTGCATTTAGTCAAACAAATAACTTCATTTAAAGGGCAGAATGGATTTTGTCAAGAGCCTTTTTTCATTGTGTCAAAAACGAAGAAAAAATTGTGCAGCCCTTTCATTCTGTCACCACAAAGGCATTTGTTCAAGCTTCTGGCTTTGCTTGACGTAAAAAATGCAGTTGTCAAGCCCCACGCAGTGAATTGCTCTTCCCTACCCTGTCAGCATGAGCACACAACCCCTCGCTTCTGCCCGGGCATGAAGGGACAGGAGTCTTGTCACTGCACAGAAGCACTGCTTGGACAGGGCTCTGGTGTGGAGAAGAAGTGGCGGCTGGTCCATGGGCAAGAGGAAGCAGTGTACCCAGGCTGACTGTACCCACTGCTGAGGAAGACTCATTCCAGTCCTCTGGGCTTGGGCATGTCCCTTCTCTGTGCCCTAGGTCACCTCCACCATCATCCTCAGATGTGTTCTGCAGCAGGATACAACACGGGGTTATTTGGTACCATGCCATAGTGAGTTCCCTGGTCTGGGGTTGTTTTTTTTTCCTTCAATGTTTGTGGCATAATCTCTCTCTAAGGTGAATAAGGTTCTTTCTCTGCACTGCTCCCAAGGCCATGTGCCCCTGCAGAACATGTAAGGTGATGTTCCTCAGTGCTGTGTTTGAGTGGTCAGGAGCAGCTGGGGCATCAGGCTCACAAAAATCATGCAGATGAATTGACCTTCTCTGGTGGCTATGGGGAAGCCTGTACAGTAATGAGAAATTAAACTAGACCATGACTGCATTGAGCAAAACCATCCCTCGTGCATACTCAACTTGCTGCATTCAGTCACCATCACTTCCTCGTGGCCAGAGAGGGGATTTAGATGCCACCTCTGGAGCAGAGCTCCAGACACACGTTTCCAGTCAGGACAGACCCTGCTGCTGGTTTTCATGGTGGGTAGAAAGCCGCACACTCCCTGAGCACCCAATGTAAATCCAGACATCCCATATCATTTTGAAAAATCCCCCCCTCCACTTTGTCAAAATCACTTTGCTAAATTAAGCATGTGCACATCAAACATACATGTGAGCAAAAAACTGGAAAATATGTGTATTTTTGGCATGTCTTTCATTAGGTTTGTTAAAAAGAACTAAAAAGAAGGCTAGAACCTATGGGAAAAATGATGGGCACTATAAGTCCTTATATTTGCCGTCAAAGATGAGAGACGAAAAAAGGTCCAACGAACAGAGACACCAGCTGATGGAGCAGTCATGGGCTACATCTCCCGTGTATCTTCTCAGACTATGTGAAACTATCCACTTGCACCCTCCTGGAGTGATGAGAGTTGCCATTTATCACATAAATCTCCACATTCAGTGCAGTCCTTTGCCAAACTTCCAACCTGCCACTGAAAACTAGCAGCCCCCCAAGGTTTCCCAGGACATAATAGCAGGACCTACAGCTGCCCAGCTAAGCACAGTGAGCACAGGAATGGAGCAGTCACTGCGCAGTTCCTCTCCGTAAAGAAGGATCATCACATCCACAAGTACCTGTAAAACTTGCCTACCTTAATTCAATAAATTCCTCCTGCATACGATGCTCCACATGTGGCAATGGCCTCATCAGACAGGTGACTCATAACCGTTGGGCAAAAGGGAGAACACATCAATACACAGCACTCTATTTTTATTTTTTTGAGTGGTACTCTGTTGCCACAGGGGACAGAAGGAGCTCAGGGAGACATGTCCCTGTATTGGATCAGCACAAGTTCATGCTGTTGCATTCTTCCACCTCACCTGAAGGAGTTCCACCACCTCCAACCTCCTCCATCCTCTTGCTTCCCACACTGCAGAGAAGTCTCAGGCGACTGGCCCTTCCTTCCTGGCACAAGATCATGACTCAGTCCTTTCCCGGGGACCATGGCTCTCATACAGCACCCTCCTTGGGGTTGCCACAAGGTGGGTTGATGCTGAGCCCTCCATGATGCAGGTGGTTGGGGCAGAGGCAGTGCAGGAGGGGGACCATGGTGACTCCTGAACACCCACCCCCTCCCCCAGGCTTGACAGGGCTCCTGCTTCCATGGATGGGGGGACAGCGACTGCTCCGTGGGCTGGGAACAAGGCATTGCACATCCCTTTGGGACATCATGGGATGGGGGGCAGACAGAGCCCCACATCTGTGCTGAGATACATCTAAATGCAACTACTGTGAGAATGGTAAAGCAGCTATTCATTCAGATGTAGCAAAAGAATAATGAGTTCATTAGATACCAATTGATTGATAAAGAGGGATTTATTGAAAGGTCTAATGTGTGTAGCCAAAATTAGTTTGCCATGTAATTAACTAAAAATGACTTAAGCAATGCATTCTTAATTATTATCTTAGTACAGCCAACTTGTAAGAAATTTCAAGCATTTAATTGGCATTTGATAGAATAGCTATAGCAAGCTAATTAGGTACCAAATTATGGAATGCACTAATTGATATTTAATAAGTATGTCAATTGGTATCTAACTAGCCAATATGTTATAGCTATCTTGGAATATGTCAATTAAGTGCCTAAAGATCTCTTTCAAGTAGATTATAAATGTAATCTATTAAGGATGTAATTTGCAACATTTTTTTGATTATGGATTGTAACTTATTTGCTTCCTGAATACGTTACTGCCATTCTCAGACTCATTCATACAATATGACATACATAATTTTGCCTACATGAGCAGCTTTAGCAATTGATATTTTCCATACTCCTCTCTCACTTAGGCTGCTGCAAAGATTTGCATGTCCTCCCTTCCCAGGACCCAGGCAGGGACATCTGAAATATGTACCAGCTCAACAGCCACAGCCAGAGTTGGCAGAGCTTAAAGTGGGTTAGCTGAAATCGGTGTCAAACCACAGTGTTTTGGTTACTGTTGGGGGGCAAGCCAGTGACTGGAGAGGAGCCAGGACAACTGGCACAGCCAACTGCCCTGGAGGGTGGTGGCACTGGCTCAGCCTCGAGCCCTTTGACATGTGGCCTTGCCCTTCAGCAGGAAAAAATCAAAGGGATGATGCTAAAGTCAGTGGCGTGGGACAGGTCGAGAGCTATTCTCTGCAAGTTTGTTTCCTCAAAGATCATAAGAATTGCTTCTCTCGAGATGGGACCAAGAGGGGGTGGCACACGAGAAGTAGCTTAATTTAAAAGGTAAGGTGTCCCCAGTGCCACTCAGGAGGCAAGCATCACATCTCAGGATGTCAGGCTAGCTGGCTCAGCTCCTAACAGGATTTACCTGTTACTTGAATGCTCCAGTCAGCCTGAATCCCCGGGGAATTTCACTAAAGAGTTAATTTAAAGCACAGTGATGACGGGGGTTATTTTCTTTTGATTTCTTTGATACAAGTTGCCATTTACGCTCTGCCTTCTGAGGTCTTTTCCCTAAAGCAATCCACACATCTCTTTGTATCATGTGTAAGTATAAGGTTGGGATTATGAGAGGTGCAGCACATAACATTAGTGTTGTAGCGATCTGAGCACTTTATCTTCATGAGTAAAGTACCCAGCTGCTCTTGAATTCGACTGAAAAAAAAAAAAAATATGCTGCCACTCGTAACAGCAATACATTTTCAGTTACTAATAACAACTGTTGTCAAGGAAACAGCCGGTCCAGCATGAATGTAAGGATTTGCTTTCAGGTCAGTGCTGTATTAGTCAGCAGCCTTTCAAAACCTCATCTCCCCAGCACAGAAGTCTCCTGTCCAATTTACTCTCTACTGCACTTTTTCTCCATTGTGAATTACTCAAAATTAATTACATTTTATGACAATTGTGCGCTGCTCCTTTTCAACTCCACTCTTTGTATAATTACTTGGAAATGTTTTACGGAGGCCCAAGAAAAATTTCATAAATATACCCAGGTTTGCAACTCTTTTTTTTTTTTATTAAAAAAACCCACCAAACCCCAGGAACAGTAACAATAATAATAGGCTGAATTATCGTTGTGATCATTAATAATAATAGGGCATTTGGTGTAGAGATGGGCAAGCACTTAGAATGTGTCTCTGTCCCCTTTCTCTTTTGGGGTCTTGGCTGGTGAAGTGGGCAGTGTAGGGGGCTGCGGTCCCTGCTGTGTCCATGGCTGGGGAAGGGTGTCCAGTGCTGCTTCCCCTGCAATAAAGCTCATTTTGAGCCCCTGTGGTGAACATGAGCAAAAGAAGTTTGCTCCAACCTGGCCCCATGGGCTCATTTCTACAATTTCCTTCCATCCCATTGACAATCCAACTAGAAGCAGCCAATGTCCTTCAGCTCCCAGCCCATCATGTCACAGCCACAGAAGGCTCCTTCCCCACCGGGGAAAGCAATTCCAGTGAAGACCGATTGTGGAGCTCAACTCTGGGCTTTACACCATAGAAACCTTCACCCTGAGGTTAGGCTTCCAGAAGGCACTTTGGGACCATTTCTTCCAGCTTTCAGAAATGTCAAACAACCAGAGCTCCTGTTGATGCCTGCAGGAGCAAGAAGAGTTCCAGCCCTTTATCCAGCCTGATTTAATTCTTCATTAAATGCTCTGCATCTTCCACCAGAGAGAAGCAGACCAATTCAAAGTGTGGGCACACCAAGCCTGTGAGCCCCCTGCTCCTTCTCACATACCTCTCAAAGCTCCCTCCTACACTGACATATCCCTGCTGTTTCCTGAGAGGCAGAGCAAAATTTTGCATTTAATTTCTACCATTCTGGGACAGAACTTGCTGGAAAATATCCCCACACATGAGTACAGAACAGAGGCTAATGCTACTTCCATACTCCCCCTGTGACTGTGATTCCTTCCAGTTTCTTCCCTTGTAGATCTGTTCCTCTCCCCATCCCTGTGCATTTCCTTTCTCCGTGGAACTTTTATTTTTCTACTGAATCAATCTATTTTTTCCCTATCTAACACCTCTCTTTTAAATACCATAACATAAAATCAAATTAAATTAAATGTAGCCTTTATTCCACAGATGAACAGACAGCCCTGACTGGAGGGTAAAGTCCTTGTCTTGCTCTGGGTATAACTACACAGACACGGTAAAAATTAGCTGGTGGTTCAGGAAAGTTAACTAACAAAAGAGGCAGAATATGCTTTCTGGGAGGGAGGGAGTGATTTCAAGGAAGTTGCAGATTTCAGGTTTTGGGTGCTTGCATTGATGGGGTGCCTTATGATGGGGATGTGTCCCTGTCTTGGAGACTCCCTGGAGAGCAGGTCCCAGCTTTGCGTGGGAAGAGGGAAGGACTAAAGATTAAAGATAATCAAGAGCCTCAGCCAGAGGATTTCTGATCTGGAGTCAAACTTCTCCAAAGACACAGCTGGAGTGGAGGGCAGGATTTTGAGTCAAAAGCTGCAAAGGGAGGAAAAGCTCTGACTTTCAGGGTCAAGATGCTGTCGATAGAGAGGGGACACAAAGGACCGAAGGCAACTGATCTCCAAGCACAGGGAGTTTGCTGTGCCCCTGTGCACCTCCACCTCATGGAGGTCTGTCTCCAGGCCTGCCTCCTTCACACCTAACCCAGCAAGGGTGAACAGCGGCGACAGTTTGCTTAACCTTGAGTATTGTGTAAAAAATCAATACGGGTAATGATAACGGAAAGGGAAGGAGCCTGGTGAAGATTGCTGAAGAAATGTTTGATTTCTCATTTCACTCAAAGTCCTGCTCACCCAGGTGGAACGAATGGTCTCACTGCTTCCCTATTAGCCCAACCCTTATTGATTTATTCATGGGTGCTTTGAGGGGTGGAGGGTTGCTGGAGGTACTGCTCTTACATCCCAGGCCTTAGCTAGTGCATTATCTGCACCAAATCAGGCTGTGCACGAGGTGGATTAGAGTGGTTATGTCAGATTTGATTTGATATTGTTCATATTACCTGAACCACAGAATGTCTTCCTGGTTGAAGGACCCTCCCTCTGCTCTTGGCAATCATCCCTCTCACTCGGAAAACCCCGTTCTGAACAAATGACCCCCGTCACGAGGAAATGTGGGTGGCTGGAGTTGCCCAGAGAAGACTTTAATGGGGACATGGCTAGCTCACACGCAAAGTTTGTGCCCAAAGCTGAGGTGCACACCCCACCCGGGAGGTCTCTGTCATCCTGCCCAGGGCTGTCACAGTCCCCAGCCCACCCAGAGCTCTACCTGCTGCTCCCCCAAGGTATCTTCCTTCTCTGCACGGGCAGGCCAGCCTCCTCCTCTTGCTTCCAGATAAAAATAAATAAATAAATGTAGAGCAAGTATAAATCTCTAAACTGTAACATCTCCTCCTCTGAGTCATTGGTGAGAATATTTAGGAGATGCTGCAGCGACTGCAGTCTGAGAGTCTCTCTGCTCCAGTGTGCTAAGAGGAACTGAGCTGGATCAGCATTTGCTTGGGAGATGTTCAGGCACACCTATGTGATGGTGAAGGGCTTAGACCTGTAGTTCTTCACCCTCAGATAGCAGCCTGGGCAGGGATTAAGATGCTAATCCAAGCTTTGGGCTCTTTGTACTGATGATGGAGTCTACCATGGGACCCTTATGTCCTGGCTCAGCTCCATCTCTAGTAACTCCGTTCAGCCTCCTCCATGCCTTTTCTTGTGAAAGCCGTCAGAAAGCCAGTTGACTTAAATGTCTGCAAGCACTGGAGCACCCTGCAGCAGTGATTTTGGAGACCTTCGATACAGCTGCCAGTGAAGTTTCAAAAATTCTTTGGGAACTTTTGAGAAAAAATGGAATTGGAAATAATGGACATTATCCTACACTGGGATTACAGAGGTCAGACCCAGAAGGTCACCTAGATCAATGCAAAGACTTTGACATCCCAATAAGATTCCCAAAGTGCTACACTATCCCAAAAATTAAAAAGGGCTGTGTGCTCATGTGGCCCATGGTGCAAGTCTTTGGCTGGTCTCATCCACGCCACAGGATGACCACGCATGTCCATGGCCCGTCTGGGATCCTTATCACATCATGGATGAATTGAAACACTTTCTGCCTTCAGAAACCTACTGCAGCTTTGAAACCTCTTTGCCAGGACACTGACACATGGATGGAAACTGGTTCCAGGAGCTATTTAATAAATTAAATCCAGAGACCTAGAAAACACTGCTCATTCCTATATTATTCATTGTTTACTCAGTAAAATGAAGGTCTTAATCAACCATACATGAAGTGATCTGATATAAAACATTGGTAACTGAAGCTTCAAAAAGACCTCTCTAAAATTACGTAAGGTACGTCTCAGACCATCCAAAATCTCCTTCCCAGACTAGTCAAAAGCAGGAAGGAAAAAATGAACCTAGAAAACACAGCCACCGTGCCTCTGCCTCAGCCAGAAGACTCGTATTTTGCAAGCCAAGCATATTAAGAAGCTAAAAATATAATAGGAACATGGTGTGTGTCCTGAGAGAGGTCCCAAAAGGTCTGGGATGCCCAAATGCTCAGCCAGACCTGCCTGTGTCACCTCCCAGGGCTTGCCCGGCTGTGCCTTGCACTGCACTGCAACATCTGTCACTTTACTGCTGAGATATCCCTCATATTGCAGAAGATACAGATTTTATTCATAGCTCACTACTTTCTGCCTTCAGATTATGCTGCTAGATGCTCTGAAAAGCTTGAAAAAATTGCCCTGGACGGGGTGCAGAGGAAGTTTTGTTCTTACCAATGTATGGTGCATTGAAAAACAAGATGACAACAAATCGAGAGCTAAAATAAGCCTGGCTCTTATATAATGTGCAGTGTGTGCTGAAATAAATGAGTCTTCAAAATGATAATGTCCTTATCCCCCAGGCCCACTCTGCCGTGAAGCTGGACTTCTGGAGCAGGAGTTTCATTTGCAGCTCGTTATGTATGCTGGAGTTTTTCCCTTCTTCTTTTTTGAATTTGTTTGCAGACTGTAATGGGACCCTTTTTGGTTCTTCCTCATATCCTCTGAATTGTTTTATAGGATTGAAATGGAGGAGTTTGATAGATTGAATATACTTAATATTCAAATGCTGAGAATTTGCAGGACAGAGCAGAGACTGCCTCTTGCGATAAAAGACATTATTATTGTTGTGAAGAATTCCTTTAAGATTCCATCTTAATCATTCTCCTATTGAAATGGAAGAATAAAGTAATAAATGGTTTGAATAGACTTGATTAAAAAGAATAATTATATTCCTTGGGTGAGTTAAATATATAAATTCTTTGTAGTTTTGCATTCTTCTAACATTCGCCTGTTAGAACAGACATTTCTTTCCAATAAGCACATGCCACACATGTGGAAGGAGAGAGTCCTCTTGGCAATTAAGTTTGGTTCCTCAGTGGCCTCCACCATGCTCTGCTTTGGGCAGAGAGAGCTTATGGCAAACAGCAGCCCCTTGCCTGAAACCAGACACTGCCGATATTTTCCTGCCCTGCTTTGGGACCAGATTTCTGCCAGAAGTTTGCTCTGATCTCTGGGAGATGCTCCACCTCCTTTGGGATCTTCCCTCTTTCACCACCTCTTTGGGGCAGCCACAGTGGGTCCAGATGCCTGCAGTGGGTTGAGTTGCGAGGAGGAAAGATCCGTGGCGCTTCCGTCTCCCTTGTGGAAAACTCCCCCAGGACCTGGGGCAAAAAGGACAGGTTTCCCACCAGCAAGGCCTCCCCTGCCAATGCTGGCAAGCTGTAGAGGCTGCAAAAAACACTTGAATAAAAAAAAACACTTGAGAGGACACCACAGAGACGCTTCAAGGGCTGGAGTTCCTCTCCTATGAAGACAGGCTGAGAGAGGTGAGGGGGTTCAGCCTGGAGAAGAGAAGACTTTGGGGAGACCTTAGAGCCCCTTCCAGTCCCTAAAGGGACTCCAGGAAAGCTGGGGAGGGACTCTGGATCAGGGAGGGGGAAAATTCACTGAAAAATTCTTTGCTATGAAGGTGGTGAGATCCTGGCCCAAGCTGCCCAGAGAAGCTGTGGATGCCCCATCCCTGGAGGGGTTCAAGGCCGGGCTGGATGGGGCTTGGAGCCACCTGGTCTGATGGGAGGTGTCCCTGCCCAGGGCAGGGGGTTGGAACTTGATGATCATTAAAGTCCCTTCTAACCCAAACCATTATATGATTCTACGACTCCTTTCTGCTGGGAATCCTGAAGTTGCAACATCCTATTGCACCCTGAGTAAGGAGAAAATTCAGACAATTTCACAAAATCAGGTGGTCCAAGATGTTTCTTCTGGAATTTACCTGACTGCAGTAGGGTGTGCACCTTACTGAAGTGTATACCATTTTTCCTAGAATAGCTTCCTCTTCTACCTTAATTCCCCATTGCTAGCTTTCCAAAGATGAATACACAATGGGCAAAAATCCAGATTTCATTGAATCACCTTTTCCTGAAGGATGCTGCTTTTCTGGAATTCATCTTCACCCCAAAAGGTCTCCTTGGGTAATCTTGTATTGCTGGGTCTCACAGGGTTGTCCTTCTCTGTGTTGGTGCTTGAAAACTTTTGTTAGAGAAGAATTTACTTCCAACCTACATTTAACTTTCCGCTCACGTCAAAGAGTGACTGCCTATCCCCCCCTTCCCCTGCAGATCTGATCGTAGATGCTATACTACTAAGGCTTCATTATTTTTACAAAAATCTACTCCAGTACAGTATGAAGTGTTATAAATAATTAAAGAAACACTAGGGTTGTCAAAATAAATGAACAAAGTACACTTTGAGATGCATGCTCTTGGCTTATCTGGGGTTTGTTCAGTTGGCAGTTGAATTTCAGAATTCAGTCCCAGGAAACACCCACCAGAAATGCAACCGTTGAGGTTCAGCCACCTACCAACAAGGAACCTTTGTCTTTCCCCCAGAGTCATCTAGGAACAGGGCTGGACATCAAATAACGTGTATAAAACACCAAATGCCAGTTTTGCCTTGGCCTTTCCAGGGAAAGCAAGGACCCAAAATGCATCCAACCATGCATCCAGAAGTTAGCAAGACCTCTTGTATGGTCTGCTTTGTGTGATGCTAATGTTCCAAGTGAATGCCTCATTGCTCTGCACAATAAACCTTCTTCTCTTCATTCAACGCTCTTTTCCAGAAGGTCTTCTTTGTCACCATGACGACAAATAAATTGCTTCTTGTTCACTGAAATCTGCTAAAAAGCTTCGTTATTAAGCTAATGTGCCCAGGGTGGCAACACTGAAGAGGAAGAGAGTCCTGCTTCAGTAAAGGATGCTTTCTTCTTGGTTTCCCTTGTGGACACCACTTCTCTGGGGTCTCTCAGTATGACTGCTCTGGGCATTGCTCTCATTTGCTTTCAGAGATATTAAAAAATAAATAAATTAAAGACATTTCAGAGAGAGAAGGAAAAACTCTTGACTGTGAGCCAAAGACACTGATAACTGTCTGCTCACCCTTTCCATCTGTCTCTGTCTACTGCTGTACTCTTTCCAAGCACACTGAAACTTCCATACCGGGGTGCGTACTGGCCTCCAGCACATGGAAAAACAGACTGTGTCCCAAGTTCTGGTGCCAGTGCCACCACTGTCCTACTCACCATCACCTGCAGCTTCCTCAAAGCCTCCTTGTATGGTGCTGCAAAGGGGAAATGCCAGCATGTGAAGAAGGCATGAAATGAAGTGCATGTTGGGGAGCTGTCTGTCAACCTAGCAGGGACCGCTTGTTGGGGTGAGGATCGGAGCAAGCTGTGGTGCGGGTTTCTGAGGTCTCTGGTCTTGGAGAAGGCACCTGAGAACCACAGTGCAGTTTGACATGCTATGGGTGAACCTCATGAAAATCCCCAGGAGACAATGATGTCTTCTCATGGGTTCCGACACCATTTAGCATTTCAGGGTTAGCTTGTTCTTTTACCAACCACACGTTTTTTTTTACTGGCTTTCTTTCTCTCCCCACAATCCAAAGTGCTAAAAGGTCCCGTGAGAGTAAATGGTGAGAGCTTTCATGTGGTTACTGTCACTAGGGAAACCACTTCCTTGTGATTCACATGTTCTGTGAGTCTCTCTTCATTTCTTTCTGCATTCAGAAAGGTAATATTGTGCTGGTACGTGTCGGGGGGATGGGGCAGGGAACAGGCAGAGGCAGCAGGGAAATGTATTAGCATGCAATTGATTGCAGGGGGTTGGGAAAAAAAAACGAGCATTGTGCCAGGGTGAGGAAGAGCTAATCACTAGGAAAGGATAAGTATTCAAAACTAGCAAAAAAGAATAAAAATCAAAGTGACTGTGTGGGACCCGATGCAACAGTCCCACAAAAAAAA
>VXBW01004291.1:828577-845606 GCA_013400375.1 Thinocorus orbignyianus
AAACCAAAAAACAAAAAACAGCCTTTTCACCCCTTCTAGCATTACTTTCCTTTTCCTCTCAACCTGATCATAGGTGATTGAACCCTGAAATGAGCAAAATTAAAACAGGTAGACAAATTGCCACCATTGGTCTTGTCTTCCTAAGATCAGGGTGGTGGGAAGTGTCTTCTGTTCCCCTGGGTAAGTGGGTCAGGAAGGGGCGGATTGCTGACAGGTCACCAAGATGCAGAGGTTGTGCACAGCAGCTTGTGGCAGTGCAGCATCACAACTGGGGCTGATGCTGTCAGCTGGAATGAGAAAGTAACAGTCAGCTTATTGGAGGGGCGGCTGAAACCCAAGGTTTGGAGAACACCCCCAAACGTACATGTATTTGAAGACTGGAGCTCTGTCAAAATGGTTTCCACAGAGGAGACCAGAAAGACCCTGGTTCTTCCATGTATCTCAGCCTCCCGGTCAGGATGAAGAGCCACAGAAAGTGATGTTTTCCTCAAGCACAAGCAAGCATATTTATTCTTGCTTACAAAAAAAAAAAAAAAAAAAAAAAATTTACTGTCCTGTGTGTTAAGAGAAAATTTTTTACGGAGGTTATTTTTGAACCAAAACCAGTTACCCATTTATATTAGTTCTTTTGCCAAACGTCCTCTTTCAGAGGAAAACTGTGATGTAAGGGAGGTAAAAGAATGAAACATCCGCAAACTGAGAGGCTGCAGTCAACCCTCAGCTCAGTCACTCTCACGGCTGGCTCCTAGCACAAGAGGAAGCCACTGGGTCTTTTAAAGAGTTCCTTGCAAGGGGGTCGTCTATCCTGGAGCTTCATTTCACCCTTGTGTACTCTCCACAAATTGAGTTAACATTCAGATACCTTTTATAGCCGTAGAAGGTGAGGTGCTTAAATCAAATGGAGATGAATATTTTTGCTGATGTATAATTGTTTTCTTTAGTAATTGCACTCAGGCCTCCTTACATCTGATTGTTAACGCTGGGCACCGATTGTTTGTGAAATGTCTGATTGTTTCTGATAAATCCTATGAAAAGTGACATTCTTGATTATTTTGCCACGCAGCGGATTACACTGGGTTTTGCCACTAAACGGTATTGATAGACCTTGCACTGTCTTTTACCGTTTGGCTGCTGTTAATAAGCCAGGACTTGGTTTCTTTTCAGCATGCTGCACCCTTCATCATGCAGAAATACAAGAAAACAGAGCTTTGCAGCTTGTTTTCCTGGTGGTGGCCTGCCCCATGGGCTTGGGTGGGAGGCTGGAGATGCTGGTGCTACCCCAGCATGGGGCTTGAGGAGGGGGTCTTGAGCACCTTCTTGGTGGTGAAAGCAAAGTGTGACCACTCATGGTGACAGGGGCACCTGGGCAGCTACACTCAGCTCCTTGTTCACTCTGGGGATTTCAAGCTTTTCTGTTGGTATTTTACACAACTGCAGAAAGGAAAGCAAAGGGCTTGGCAGAGGCATTGTCCGATACCAAAGATTGAAAGGGGTTGCTCAGCCTGGAGCAGGGAAAGCGCTGGGGAGACTTTATAGTGACCTTCCAGTATCTACAAGGAGTTTGGAGGAGTTTGATAGATTGAATATACTTAATATTCAAATGCTGAGAATTTGCAGGACAGAGCAGAGACTGCCTACAAGAAACCTGGAGAGGGCATGTAGTGATATCATGAGGGGCAATGGCTTCAAACTAGAAGAGGGGAGATTTAGATTAGATTTGAGGAAGAAGTTCTTTCCTGTGAGGGTGGTGAGGCACTGGAACAGGTTGCCCAGAGAAACTGTGGCAGCCCCACCCCTGGAGGTGTTCAAGACCAGGTTGGATGGTGCTTTGAGCAACCTGGTCTGGTGGAAGGTGTCCCAGCCCATAGAAGGGGTTGGAACTAGATGGTCTTTAAGGTTCCTTCCAATACAAACCATTTCATGATTCTATGATTCTACGATTCTGTGATCTTATCACCTCTCCACCTGCAGAGGCTGGAGTTAGAGCTGCCTCACCTGCAACGCTCCAAGCAGGAGGCAACGGAAAAGCTGCAGAAGTGGCTGTGATGTTCCTTATACTTGGAGAATGATGTCCTCTGAGATCTCTCTTTCCCATGATACACCCACAGCCAAAGGAAAGCCAGAGGCAGGGACATTTGAGAGGATGGGAGGGTTTAATGCACCCCATCCCACACGTGCTGGCACCAATGATGCCAAAATTCCAGGGACAGCACTCAGGGCGAAGGACCCCATGGACAGCCAAGGGGGTTGTGTACCCATGAGTAAATCTCCCCACTCCCAAAAAGCTCAGCCCACAAAAGCTAAGCTGAGAGCAGGATCCTCAGCCTTGAAAGTGCCCAGTGCCGCCAGCTCCTAGAAACATGCCAAGGCTGGGGAAACCCCTGGGTGCCACCAGGGATGGCTGGTGGCTGTGCCTCAGGGCCGGGGACCGGCTGGTGTCTACTGTTCATAAACCTCAGGGCCTCCAGGAGCAGGTAAGTGATCAAAGAGGAAAAGCGAGAAGCAGCACATAACGCACGCCTCTCCATCCCTCCCAGCCTAATTGAGCTAATTAATTTAGCAAAGATACAGTGCACTGTAATTTGCCTAATTCAGTAAGAAGATACACAGCAACAGAAAGTTCTGGTAGCGAGGATCATCTTCCAGTGGGGCTGGTCCTGCCTGGGGACGCTGAGCACCCTCCGGTAGCCACAAAACCCTTTGCAGGTCCTGTCAGTGCCCAGCGCAGGCTCAGCACCATGCTGTGCTCAGCCCCTAACGAGCTACAGAGAAAAAGAAATAATTAAAAAAAAAATCAACAACAACAAAAAAAAATCCAACCCAAACCAGAAAACTCTACTTTTCTCATCGCAGAGGCTGCAATTTCTAACCTGAATGAAGTCACTTGAAACCGAGCCTCTGATTGTCAAGAGCAGTTAAACCCACATCTGCTCTGGCGTGTTTATTCTCCCAGCGTTAGGGTCCCTTTCCTGTTGTGATTAGAAAGCTCCAGGCATAAGGGGGTTCTCTCAGATTCCCCTCTTCCAGAGGCTGCTTTCCTGCCTTCCTTGCTTTTTCTCTCTCTCTCTCTCTTGATGAAAATGTTGTGCGCTCATCAAAGAAGTGTTTCTGGATAGGGATAAAAATGTGGGAACTGCCATAATAGGAGACTGAAGTTAACAGACAACCGCACGCTGATTAGAAACCATTAAAAACCCCTCCTGCAACTGGCATCAGTGTAGCAAACCAGGAGGGACTTCTATGCTGAAATGGAATGCAAAATAAAAATTACATCTAGCTGAGGTCATCTCTTGTACGATGTATCTTGGGAAAAGAGGGTTTTCTCTTCTTTCCCTGAGATACTCAGAAATTCAAAATAAAAGCTTTTAATTTAGGTGAGTGTCAAGGCAGAGCAGTGCAGGCACCATCCGAGAGCGGTGTTAATTTTGCCTTGGATTTATTTTTTTTTTCCTCCCTATCTGGCAATCTTCAGGAAAAAAAGAAATCTTGACATTTTTGTTTCCTTATTTGCTTGTCTTCTCAGTATGTCAAGTAAGAGACAAGATTATAACACAATCCCTGCTTTCTGCAAAAGACATATTTGCCATCCAAACAGGCAGGTTTTTCCCTTTTAATGTAAGCTCTCGCATTTGCCCAAGTTATTACTATCGATGTAACAAGCCACATCTATTTTAATCAGCTTGTTTATGAGTATTCTTACATTTCCAAATTGCACGGGAGCTCTCTTGCTAAATACCCCTTTCTTTTTCAGGTAAGATCATTTCTAGGACAAAATGTCAGAAAGCTCAATGCATCCCTTCAATTACTGTTGTACAGATTTTCTCTGAGCTACTGGACAATAAGTAGCTTTCAGGGAAGCATTAAGTAGATTTGCCCTCAAGGGTTTGCATTTCAGTAGAGTGACAGTTATTTTCGTAAATACAGAAAAGGAGGGGGGAAAAAAATAAAAGGGGGAGAAAAGAAGGAAAAAACATACACAACGCCTTCCCCCAGCCCCAGTAAAATAGACAGACATGGGCTAGACAACTGCTTATTATCTGAGAACCTGGAATCTGATAGGAAAAACAGAGTTTCTAATGTCTTCAAATGTCACAGCATCATGATTTATACCAGCACACAGTGTACCATGCTTCATTATAGAGAAAAAAAAAATTAAAAAAAAAAAATTGAATTACAGAGCTAATGTCTTCCCCCTTTTTTTTTTTCAGACGGCTTCGATACTAGTCTGAGGATATAAAATACATCATTAGTTGCTTTCGAGCTTGTCTCTAATGATGAAAAAAATAATGGGGCATGAAACCCAGACTTAACAAAACAAAAATACAAAACACAGCATTTTACAGACTTTACGTAAACATAATGTGACAATGCACTTCCTTTCATTCTCTGCTATGACAGTTAATTCCAGACCAGGAAAACTGTCAAAAATGTTTAGTTCTGCTTGGGTTGAGTTAATTACAGGCCCTGGGGCTGTGTTGACTTTCTCCTGCTAATGGCACTGTGCTACAGGTAAAAATCCATTTGCAAGAATGTTTTCAGAGCTACAGATCTAATTTACTGAATATCAAATATTTATGCCATTGCAATTAAAGTGACAACGTTCCACCCCTCTTCGCCGTGCAAGCTCGGGCTTTTTAATAGAATTTATTATACAGTAAACATTTGGTAAAAAGTTTTGCTCGAGCTTATAATGTGAAAGCTTTGAATATTTTATTGATTTTATTTCTTTTGCACTCTATCCCTATCAACACTGGAACGTTATGAACTTCTGCAGCACATAAAAGACCATTTTTTACTGTCAGAGCCTTCTAAGCTGGCACGTGAAGGCTGGGGCTGAAGGATTGAGGCTTCGTTATGGCTGCAGGGAGGAAGAGGAAGAAGAGTGGTGAGGAGGGATGAAGTGCCAGGACAGATCTGCCAGGGCAGGAGCTGTAGCACAAGGGAAATCATTTTTCCTCGTTAGATAAATACAGGAGTGGATTATTCCTGGTTTATGTTGGGACTGGGGGAACCGCTGCCGGCAGCATGGGATGCCCACAGACACCCATGTCACCGTGCACTGATGGTTGGTCCTCTGCCTCCTGCGGGAGCAGCGGAGGTTTTAATGAGCACCTTGGAAATCTGTGAGGCTAATGAGGCTCTCAGTGACGTAGGTGAAAGCGGAGGGTGTCCAGGGGAGGGGAAGAGTTTACTTTTCCTTTGCCATTTTGATTTGGATTTTGGCAGCTGAGATTAGATTACAATTCTGCATTTAGGACACTTTGTGCAACCCCGTGCAGCCATCCCTAGTCTTACTAGGAGAGTATTTGTCCATTTTTTGGCTCTGTTTACCAGAAACCTGGTAGTTAATGTAGTTTTCTTTTGTTGTAGGAAGGATTAGACAAACCTGCTCAGGTTTATTCACTTTCACTGAAGGTATTTTTAAGTTGCAGAGAGAAAAACAACAGCAAAAAGAATAGGTTCTGAGCAAACATTTTTTGTAAATAAAAAAAAAAAAAAAAGGTTTTGATTAAAATCCTAAATACTTTCTGCAAAGAAAAGGGCTGTGCAAAAGTCCAGGCAACCAAGTGTGGGATCACCGAGAGTGATTCTGTTGTGCTTTAGGAGCAACTGACAGCTGGAGCATCCATGCTGGCCCTGGCAGCCGCTGAATTAGGGATGTCACAGCAACATTAGCAACATCACCCTGGCTTGTTCATCCGTTCAGCAACTTGTTGTCCACGACTTAACATCAGCCCTTTTTGATCCTACTGATACCACCTGCCCCGACTGCCTCCTTGGGGCTGGCAGCTCCAAAAGTCTGCTGGGAAAAGCGGTGCTTTCCCTGAATCCATTTTTAAACCAGCTTTACCGAATTCCCCTTGAGCTGCTCTGCAGCTTCTTGCTCTCTCTGCACTGCTCCTTTGTCCTTTTGCCTTGCCTTTATGTAGTTGCCTTCTGGAAGCCAAACGTCCACATAGCAGAGCAACGTGTCTTGCCACCTATGTCACCGCATCAAGCCTGACCATGCAGGGGGGGATGTCCCATCGGTACCTTCTGAATCAAGATTAAATCAGGCCAGCATCACTCCTCACGGGTTGTAAGGCTGATCATGCCGGGACGCAGCTTCTCTCACGTCCAAAAATGTAATTTCTTCATCTGGGCCCAGTGAGGCACCAACCTGGCCTGTGTTGTGGGTAGCTGACATTTCCCACCATTGCTACCTGGCCTAAATTTGCAGCTTTGCTCATCCCACTTCAAGTTTCCTCACTCCTGTCATCAGGGTAATACAGTCCTGTAGCACATTTTTATTATTAGACCTTGGGTTCTCCACCCACAGGAATTCCCTAGAGCTCCTCTTTCCACCCAGTGTTGTAATGCTCCTCCTCTTTATAATATCACATGCCCTGTCACCCTCCCATCATCCCACTCTCTCGTTCCCGTAATACCAGTAGCACAGCAACACTGCATTTCATGGATTATCATCCCTCTACCAGCACTCCTTGATGCCCACTGAGATGGGACTGGCATTGACTCCAAGCAGCCTAGGTCCCTTTGACCTCTGATGCTGTCAGAAGAGCTCGTGGAAGCTTTTCTATGGCTCTGCTGCTTCATGCTGAGGCTGTTGGTGAGCTGGATCACAGGCGGCCTCATTTGCCACCTTCATTTATGGTAACTGCTGTGCTCATGTCCCACTGGTGCTTTCGGGGGTGCAGTGAGCTATGTCTGCTAAACAGGTCACCTGAACCAGGTACTCTTCCTCACATGCCAGATGTCCCCAGTCTCCAGCTTAAATATGTCCTTAGAACCCCTAAAGCCATGCTAACCATCACCCTGGCTCTGCCATGACTAAAGTGTAGACCAGCACTCCTGTCCTGGATCCTCAGCTTCTGCCTCTACCAAATCTCTCCTCAACAGGTTGCCCAGAGAAGCTGTGGCTGCCCCATCCCTGGAGGTGTTCAAGGCCAGGCTGGATGGGGCTTTGAGCAACCTGGTCTGGTGGGAGGTGTCCCTGTCCATGGCAGGGGGGTTGGAACTGGATGATCTTTAAGGTTCCTTCCAACTCTGACCATTCTATGATTCTGTGTACCCCAGCATGGGATAATTTGTACACTGCCTGCCTCCAGCTTGTCTCCCTGCTGTGGCAGCAGATGGGGTGGAGGTGGCACAGCACACAGGACCCACGGATACCTGCTGGTGCTGCAGCAAGGGGACAGCAGCGCCACAGAGGGCTGTACAGCCCAACTGAGTCCTCACAGTACAAATTACACCGAACAAGCTCTGTTCACACCTACCACTTCAGTTTGCCCTGCCATGGGCAAGGTCGCCTCTGGGTGAAGGATGCTCAGGAAGCATTCAGTCTGGCCAGGCATGGTGGCCGCGCTCCTGACAGCTCGGGGCTCTCGAGTGCCCACTGCAATGATTACCATGCTCCGCGGGCACTTCGAGTCACTTGACCTTCCACCTCCTGCCTCTCCACGTGCCTGAGACAGGCACTAATCACTTCAAAACCCAGCCACTGTCATGTCTTATTGGTTAAACACCAGCTCTGCCAGCTGCACATTTACATCCTCAGCATTGACTCAGCTAATGTATCTGTCATTTAAGCTCTAGCGATCTGCCAGAAATAATACTCCATACAACAGCTATTAGAGGGTAGGGGACTCATGGCTTTCAGTTGCAGGGAGAGGTCCCTGGTTGTCCCAAGTAGGGCTTGTGCCATCTTCCCACCCACAGACCTTTGCAGGATGCAGGCAATAAGCATGTTCTCACGCTCTGTGGTGTGAGATATTCCAGCCCTCCCGGGGAAGGGCAAGAAGTGAAGCCAAGAAGGTGTGGGATGAGTACTGCTTGGACGGGTTGTCGCAGGGTCAGGGATACGATGAGTGTGGCAGGACCCCTGGGAGAGGGACAGGAGCAGGGCTGGCAGGAGCAGAGGCAGAAGCCCTGCAGGGCAATGTCTGAAGGTAGAAACTGGATCTGAACTTAAGTGTCTGACAGTGATTATTAGCTGCTCAAAGCCTATTCAAACACAGGCTGCTCAGACAAAATGTTTAACAGGTATTTGTGTTTTACAGCCCAACAGCTTTCCTCTCCCCTATGGTGTCTCCACTTAGATAATTAGAGTTGAGGGCAGCACAGTCTCTGGGGTGAAGCAGAGGAGAGGACAGGCTTTAGACAAGGAGCCCATCCTGAAAAATGGCCTCCAGGTTGAGTCAAGCTCCATTTGATTGCAACCTGCTCTCGCAGACTTCACAGTCTGCTCCCTGACATCCTTCTTAGGAAGATGTGGGAAAATCTGTCCTCTGTGTCCAGGTCTGGAGGCAGCTCAGGTAAAGCCTGGAGAGAAGAGAATCTTATCTAACCATCATTGCACCACACAAAGTCTCTTTCAGCCTGGAGGCTGGTAGGTAGGCAACTTGGTTAGGTAAGAACATTTCTGCCTCCAATACTTCCATCAGGTAGTTGCAGGGCTGTGGTAACCCCAGGGCTTCTCTCCTGGGGCTCAGTAGATGTCAGACAAAGCATACCTACCTTGTTCCAACAGCTCGTTTCCAGCTGTTCCCATGCCAAGGAAGCCTTGGGAGGCTGTTTAACCACCAGGAGCAGGTCAATGCTTTGTAGGAGGAGCAGAGGAAATAACATTTGCTCCTCAAGCCAAACACTGGTGTAGAAATCGTGAAAGTCTCACCTGCAATGCTTCTCTGTGTGAACAACCACTGTACAGACTGTAAGAATATCTACAGGAAAGTGTATCCAGAGCATCAGATGGGGAGTAAGAAGATGACCATTCCCAGTCTAAACATGGGTTTGAGTGGAGGAGAGGATGCAGCTCTTTGGCTCTCAATACATGTTCTTCAGGGATAATCAGGACAAGAGCTGGGGAGGACTCCCAGTCCTTGTGCCTGCTGGAGCAGTGAGTGATATCCGCAATTTTCCAGTATTCCTGGGCTTTAGTCCCAGCTTGATGTTTTCCAGAACAGCTCTTCTGCTTGTGGAGAAAAGCTTGACATGGACACCCTGAAGCTGCCAGGGGCCTGAAAGAATGACTCGCAGATAAACCTTTGCTATGCACTCTCCCACCCATCAGTGTCCAAGCCTGTAACTGGTGATGGCCAATGGGGTGGCAACAACGTGTAATTATGGCTCATCCCATGTCCCTCAAGGCCACTGTGGCTGAGAACATGTGGGACTTGACCAGGCAATGCAGCAGCCCTGCTTTGGGAGGTAACTCCAGTCCTGACAGGGAAGAAATACAGATTAACGATGTTTAAAGACAGTTGTGTTAGAAGCAGTCAATAAATCTCACCCCAGTCTCCTCTCCTCCAGCTCGGTGCCCACACAGGTAAGAAGTGAAGGACGAGAATGGCCCCACTCACTGCTTGTGGTGGCCCAAGGCTTCCAGAGCCAATGCAGTGAAGATCCACGTGAATCCTCTGACAGAAAGAACACAAGTATAACTAACTGTGGAGGTCACATCCTCCAGTGAAACCCTAAAGAGCTAAGGAGTCTACACACAAACTTGCCCTGGAGCTGAGCCCCCATTCTTCCAAGCTGCCTCACCTGTGCACTGCCCCAGTATGTTCTGAAGGTCAAAATCACATGCTGATGGGATAAGGGAAGATTTCAGAGGATAAATTAGGAGGATGTCCATATATCCATGGCAGAGGTGCCATGGATATATGGACATCTGCTGGAGAACAGATCAAAGCCTCTTTAGAGGCTGCCCTACCTTGTGTCAGTGGCTGGTCCCTGTGCTGTGAGGCTGGTGCCTGGAGAGTCCTCCTGAGCTGCCGTGGTGGGAAGAGCTCATGTTCTGCCTTTGTCGCTGGCTTGTTTTCATGAAAATTTAATGCATCTCCTCTCTTTCCCTGGAAGTGAGCTGGCTCCTGTGTCCCTACACAGAACAAAAGAGAGGCCGCACGGCCAGAGAGGATGGAGCCAGTCCTGCCTTCTGCAGCCCCGCTTCTCCCTGCTCAAGACTGAGCAGCACAGAGGAAATAAGAGAAAAGATCTTTGGTTAATTCCTCCCCGCAGGTGAGGTGTGTGTATAACAAGGAGGCAGAGCACTGCTCCTTAAATAACCAGGGCCAGGGCTCAAGGGAGCTTGTCCGAGGTCTTACTGTGCTTTAGGAAGCCGGCAGACTCAATGAAATCCTTTATTCATCAGTAAATACCACTGTATGAAGTGTAATTAATGGATTTACTAGAGCTGGATGTAGCCCAAACTGAAATACAAGCACTCAGGGAGCCGGCTGGGAGCAGTGTCCTCTACACCGTTTAATTATAAGGTCACTGCCAGAGCGGTGGGAGCTTCGCTGAGACTCCGACTTGGGAGAAATCTTGCCAGCTCAGAAATTTCCTCCAGCAAAGAGCTCATGGCTCACGGCAAGAGAGCAGAGCTTGAGAAGTGCAGGCAGGTCCCAAACAGCAAGACAGTGGGCAGAGCTGGATGGGTCAGCCAAGCCCTTGGGATGGGGTTGCACAGCCATCAATACTGGGAAAGGCTGCTGGACTAAGAAGAGTGTCCGGGACGTGGAGCCACCCCAGTTTGGCACTGGGGAGCCCAACATCTTCCCTGCTCTGGGCACAAGCGGAGATGTCTGGACTTGGCATCAAATTTTCACCACATCTGTGAGGTGTCCCCTCTGGTCACCCCATGAATGCACTGGTCTCACAGGTCCTCTGACCTGCAGGTGGTGGATGGTAGAAGGTCATAGCTGGTAAATAGCTCAGAGCTGGCTTCCCAGGCTTGGTTTAGGCGGCACCTCGTGTCCTTCAGCAGCCTGTTACACTCAGGAGTCGGAGCTCTGCTGGCACTGTCCCTCCTCTTCTCCCTGAGGCTCTCTATGCAGAAAGCCTGTGAGTATTAATATGAAGGTCTAATCCACCACCGGAGAAGAAGCCTGGCTTGGCTAACGGTCTCTTGGACACTTTTGGCTTCCTCAAATCTCAAACCTTTCCCACGTCTCCCTGAATTGACTAAAGAGGAGATCAGACTCTTGTAGCTGAAGGCAAACAGCTTCACACACAAAAATGAATCCACTCCCAATGGGAAGCTCACACAGACAGACAGGGGACACTGCTCTTCTCGAGAGTATCCACTAAACTAAATGGCCTTGCATTCACGATGTCCAGCAGTAGACCTCACCCTGATTTTTCAGTGCCAGTGAGCATTCTTATCTCACTCTTCCTCCTTCATTGCATAACTTCCATGTTACCCCACTGCCTTGCTTCCAGAGCCTCCAGTCGTTTAAAGGGTAGCCTTGGAGTACAGCTAGCACCTCTCCTGGGGAGGACATCCCCCATGGGTGGCCTCATGTCTCCAACTGAAGAACATATTCAGCCAGGCCATCTCTAACTCCTGTTTGGTACCTGTCTAGAACCCAACAGAGATAGATCCCCAGTTTTTATATAAAAATAATAAATGATGGCCAGAAAATGTCAAGTGATGGGTAATAGACAAAGATAAACACAGGCACAAGTCTCCTGTAACCTGCTACATCCCCAAATGAGGACATGTATTCTCTGCAGCATATTTCAAAAAACCCAAAGCCCATTATGAGGAACAATCAGCAGCAGATTTTAATAGATGCATTTTGCGCTCAGCTGTCACCATCTGTGTTTCCCCATTAGAAATGCAGAATGAACGAGCTCCACAATTACAGCTGTGAGGGTTTGGGAGGCCCAGCACAGATCTGCATGCAGCCATCCCTCATCTCCTCCTCGAGAAAGTCTATCCCACCAGCATGGCCAGTGCTTGGGGAGATCCCACACTCATCCCATGCACAGGGAGGGCGCCCCAAAGCAAGGCCCACCACTGTGCATCCCCCGTCTCCTGGCCAGAGATGTGCAGGGCCAGGACCTCCCACAGGCTGCGGGGAGCCCAGAATACAGGGGGAACCCCACAAAGCTGCTGGCAGAAGTGATGCACGTTGACACACAGCACTTTCAAAGGAGATGTGGGGGTTGCTCCCAGCGTGTCCCAGGTCTCGGGGGGCTTGCTGAGCACTCTGGCATGTGCTGTTGAAACAACAAGAGCGGGAACTGAGGCTGTTGGGAGGAAGCTGTACCTTTCTCTCCAGCACGATGTCTTGAGCCAAGACCATGGCATTGCCACGGTGCCCAACAGCACAAGGAGGGTCTGTGGGGCTCCCCGAGGAAGCCAAATCCCAGTCCCATGGGTTTGGTGCTCCCATACATGGTCTCCAGCGGGCACCCAGACCTGCAGCATGCTCCTGAGCCTTCAGCAGAAAAGGAAGGATGGACTGCATGAGGCTGCTTGGTCTGGGTGCAGGGACACCCCAGGGTGCTGGCTGGGAGCAGCTGCCTGGGGTGGGAGACCTCAGCTGGGGAGAGAGAAGGGCATTCGGGGTGCCTGGGTTGGGGGGACTGGACCAGCAGGCAAGTCACACCCCAGAACAACCCCAAAGTATGTCCAGGCAAAAGAAGGAAGAAGAAGATGTGGGTCAGAGATGCCTGACCAGGAAGGGGCTGTTGTCCCCACAGGGAGCCAGGGAGGGGCTCAGAGATGAGAGGGACTGAACTGGAGGAACCTGACAGGATGTGGGAACTTGCAGGCTGGCAGGATAATTACTTTTTTAATCAAGTCTTTTCAAAACATCTAATTTTATTACTTTATTCTTCCATTTCAATAGGAGAATGATTAAGATGGAATCTTAAAGGAATTTTTCACAACAGTAATAATGTCTCTTATCGCAAGAGGCAGTCTCTGTCTGCTCTGTCCTGCAAATTCTCAGCATTTGAATATTAAATATATTCAATATATCAAAAAACTCCATTTCATTCCAGAAAAATAATAAAGGGAAAAAAACCCCACATATAACATAAATTTCCCTTCTTTCTGCTGAAAAAAAAAATATATTTCAATAACATCCAACTCTTTTTCTTTCCAAACTGTTTTCTCGGTGAGGGAGCTGGAACAGTAAGAACTGCAGGAGAAGCCTTCAGCAGCTGCCAGGCCTCGGATGGCAAAGAAAACTTCCTCAGAGCTCTGATACTCCAGATCCCACCTGAGATGTGCTGCTTGGTTTGGAGGAGGTATGGGCTGGATTGGTGACTCCCAGTGTGGTGGCTTAGAGAGAGCAACTCCATCAGATTCAGAGGCTGGTGCAGGGAGAAGGATGTCAGCCCTGGTCCCCAGCACAGTGTTGGGATGCAGGGATGAGGACACCAGCCCTCATCCCCAGGACACCACTGGGATATAGGGAGGAGGATGCCAGCTCTGGTTTCCAGCACGACAATAGGATGCAGGGAGGAGGATGCTTGCTCTGGTCCTCAAAACAGCAGTGGAATGCAGGGAGGAGGATGCCAGCCCTGGTCCCCAGGACAGCATTGGGATGCAGGGAGGAGAATGCCAGCCCTCATGCCCAGTACAGTGCTGGGAGCCCAGCTGGGCTGCTGGGTCAATGTTTGTTCTGATCACAAGAGACATTCTCATCTAAGTTCTGGGGTCATCAGTATGCTCCCGTATAATGCAGGCTATGTTTGCATCCTTGTTCTTCTCCAGGACCATAAATGGTGAAAGGAAAAGTGGACAGGAGAGGAGAATGACAGTGGCAGGGAAGGAGGAATGTGTTTGCTGAGTGATTCTGGGTTGTTTATGACAGCTTGGTTCTAAGCTTACCTTTCACAGCTCAGGCTGCTGGGCACGCAGGCTAAATGAAAGGGAAAAGGAAAAATCCAAAAAGCCTTGTTTTGAGAAAGCGCACACGGAAACAAGATAAAATCTTGGAAATAAACACAGATGACCCTGAGCTACTGTCTCATTCCAAAAGCATGCATGTAATTTCCTAGCCTGTTTTGCTTTGCATTGCTTTGCTTTTTAAAGGAAAGAGGTAAAAACAAATTCTACTGTGTCAAACATCCCTTGGATGATTTCCCTTCCTGCCCTGATTCTGTCTCAATCTGCCACAGAAGCTACTGTGCAACAGTCCCGGGTCTTTCCTGGGACAAAGCCCATGTCTCCATGACCTGGTGCCTGCGAGCACCACGCACAGCACCACAAAAGTAGGTGAGAAACGCTACGTATGAGTTGCCAGGATGACAAGTGTTGCTCTCCCATCCTGCAGGCCAGGCCTGTTTCTGGTACCTGCCGTTGGAAAGATGCCTCCAGGAGCCATGTCTGGCACCAACATCTTCTCACAAGAGTAAGGAGCAGCCCAGGGGAGCCCTCATCACCTTTGAGAATGGGCTGACGGATGGTTTCAACCCACGCCATGGTGAAAGGTGATGGGAAACAGCAGCTTAATGATCAACAGTGATTTTGACACTTGTCCACCATGATATCACACCTGTGCTGAACTGTCCCAGGCATCTGCTGGAGCTGCTGACCTGGGGAACATCCCTTCATCAGCCATTGACAGCACCCACCCAGGCCACTGCCAGTTTCGGGTCTGAAAACAAAACATCAGGGTCTTTTCTGAAGCACAGGAGTATCTAGATATTTCAAAATAGCGAGGGTGAAGTACCTAAGGTTCTTGAAGGGTGAAAGATAACTCAGACACTGGACTGCAGAAGCAGTCCTCAGCAGAGCTGAGTTTACTCTTGTGGTCTTCTATAGGTGGGTTAACCCTGAGGAACTTACATGGCTTTGCTGTGCCTCAGTTTCCCCATCAGCAGGATGATATTTCTCAATCCTCCCTTGGGTACCACTTCCCTGGACTGTCTGCAAAGCCAGCTGTGGGGCATCTGGGGGTGCACCTCTGGCCTGCAGATGGCCATTTCTCCAAAACTCCTCCCCATACACCACAAGAACTTTCGATGCATGATGACCTGGTAAGGAATACCCCCCTGTCAGCACTTAATGCAACAAGCTGTCTACAATATCATTTAGTTTTTTAAGGTGAGCCCTGAATTTGGATCGGCTCTCTAATGACAAAATTCCTCTGCTGTGATGGTTTCCCCTCTGCATCGGTAGTCCCTTAAGATGAGTAATTTTAAATTGATGTCCATCTCTAACAGACTTTCCTCAGGCTCCCCTCACACTAGCTGCTTGAGCTGCTGCTTAGAGATTAAAATCTAGTCGATCTTGCCCAGCAGCAGTTCATCAACGACAGTTGTTTCATTAGTTGATGCAAACCCACTTAAAATAAATTCTAATTAAACCAGAAACTGAAATCATATATTTTTGGAACATTCCTATGCTGGTGGCATGCTCTGCTCCGCGCTTTGCTTCCAGACCTGTTATTACTCAGTCCCCCGCCTTGTCACTGTAGATGCGGTATCAGACGGCGCTAAATAAATAGCACTTTCATTAAAGTCTTTGGCAATCCGGCAGCAGATTGAATTATTTGTTCCTCGAGGTTCCCTGCCCACGTGAGCAAAAGGGGAAAAAGGAAGAGAGAAAAAAGCCCCAACCCGCTCCAGGGCTGCAGGGCAGTGGGTCCCACCCTGGCAAAACCAGAGCTGGGGTCTGTCCTCTCCTCTCCTCACCACCTGCAGAGCTGGGGAGGTCTGAAAAAGGGGTTTAAAGAAGCGGGGGTCCTTGGGGAGACCCCAGTGGGAGCACCCAGGCTCTGCCCCTCGCCTGGCTCCTTCTCCCGGGAGGGACTGGCACAGCTCGAGGGCTCACTTCTCGGAACCAAGTCAGTTTTTGCAATAAAGAAATCTTATAACCTTATCATATCTATTAAAAACAAAACAAAAAAAAATAAAAAGGAAAAAAAAAAGGCAGGCTTGGGGCAGAGAAAAAGTAGAAACATGAAAAATAAAACCTCTAGGAGAGAAAGCTTTCCAAAGCCAGCCACGATGCTGTTCACAGCAAAATGCTTCCAGGTTTTTCATTTGAATCTCTTCCCCTGGTTTCTCGGTTCTGCCTCTGGGGCTGAGGTGAGGCTCACACACAGAGTGGGTTTTGTCCCCTCAGCTGGGCAGGTGTCCCTGTCCCACAGGAGATGCTGCAGAGATTGGACTGGGGGCTGCTTTCACACGGTGCATCTGAGTATCAGCCACTGCCAGAAATCCCTTTGAAATCCACTCCTATCGACTGAATCATTTGTACCACACAAGTGAAAGGCAGCACCGGAGCCTGCAGTCCGCACCGAGAGCTGGACACTCACAAACACCCCTGGGCTGGCGGTCTGTGTTCTCAGGAGTGGGTCAGGATGTGCCTGCTGCCTGCCCCCTGTCCCCACAGGGACTGGCCAGCCCTGACCTGTGCTCACCTCCAACTCAGGATGCGCCAGATGCCCTCCCTGCGAGATGTTACGGCTCGGAGGATGCGGGTATCACATGGAGTTTAGCAGGCAAGCAGGTCACAGGTAAAAAAATCAGTGCCACCTGATGTAGATGGGTTTGTGGCACCAGGGCTTGGTGGCAGGGACGGCAGTGGGGGTCCCCGTGGGAGCTGCCAGGTTGGCTTTTGTCTCCTTCATCCCCCACCACCATCATTTCAATCACTCCCTCACTCCTCGCTGCATCCATCCCCCTGACACGCAGTGCCACAGCAGGGAGCTGGGACATCCTTGCCACCGTTAGATTTTTTTATTTTTTTTTTAAGAATAGTTCTCGCAGCACATGACTTTCAAAATGCAAATGGATTTGCCTGCAGATTTTCAGGCGGGTGCTGGGGAATGACAGGGAGAGACAGAGAGAGGAATGCTCTGATTTTATCAAAATCAGTTTTCCTGCCCAGGGGAGGATGGAAAGCAGCTACTCAGCCTCAGAAAGACGATTCTATTTAAACCACGGGATCATGTTGTAGCTACTTCTTATTTACCAGACTGGAAAGTTACATTAAGAAGTTATCACTTATCTTGCAGGAGAACAGATTAAGAGTGAAGGACCGTTCCCTGGTTTGCATACAGCTGCACTTCCCAGGTTACTAAAAAGACAATTGATGTACCAGTTCAGGAAGAAATATGATTTTCATTATGATACGCAGGCATCAGGGATTGTATTCTAATGGTCCCCTGTCACCAGTGAAGAGCAAAATAGCCTGTGACCACCGCAATGGAAAAAAGGTTTCTGTGGTAGTTTGCACAGTGTGGAGGGCTTTTTGTGTTTGGGTTTCCTTTTTTTTTTTTTT
>VXBW01004291.1:845615-907659 GCA_013400375.1 Thinocorus orbignyianus
TTTTTTTGTCTTTTTGCTTGTAATCTCCCAATGGCATTATAAAAGGGAACAGCATCTATTTTTTTCTAGGTAAAGAATTTTTTGGCCTTATAGTGAGAAACTTTTCTCCCCACTCACAGAAGTATACTTATATTTGAAATTAACTTTTTAGTTAACTATAAGATAAAATAGTGGGTCTCATTTTCAGCAGTCTAGGGGGGGCTCCTGGGCTTTGCTCTCCACGCACACTTATTTGGGTAGGTGAAGTAAGATGCTAGTATGGAGCTACCTGGTGGCACAACTCTCTTTTGGGGTCCCGTCAAGCTTTTCTGATATGTCTATGTGCTTGAGGCTGTAAACCTTGTCTCCCTCCCCTGTGTAACACGTCTGGTTCACAGGAGTTGCATCCAAGCCAAGTGAGCACACGACCAGCCCCAGATCCTCATTTGATCATGCAGACACTAGCCCCATCATTTTTTCCTGCAAGATTCAAGTCACTTAATGGAAAGCAAACGCAAGAACGGATACTTCACCACAAGAAGAGATGTGTTTTAGCACACTAAGCGGGATCCTCCGTCATCCCACTCTTCACGCCTCGTTGGCTGGGTACCAGAACCAGGCAGGAACGCACAGATGGCTCACGCCACCCATGCGGACCAATAGCAATATTGGAATATTGGCTATTCCACACAAATTATTCAGGAATAATTCCCAGAGGGGGTGAAAAAAAAAAAAGAAAATTAAGAAAATTCACAGACACGTTTACGAATTAGAAAAATTATTCTTAATAACTGATAAACTAAAGAATTTCACTATTAGCTTCAGCATAACGACAAGAAAGATGTGGGGGAGATGTAGCAGTAAGTGATTCACTGTGATTTTTTTTTTCCCTCCTGTTTAATTACTTGACTGCTGTAAAAACTAAACCAAGTTTCAAAGGTAACTCAAATTCCCCCATCACTAGACAGCACACAGCCCTTCCCATCGCGGGAACTTCCAGACAGCTGGGCTGAGCAGCTTTCCTTTAAACCCGCCTAAGTTAAAGACAAACAATTTAGGTCCATTGATCTGTAGCTGCGGAGCCTCCTGTTTAAACTCGGGGAGATGGAAGAAGCATAAAGCTAGTGCATAGGATTTTCTTTGCATTGCTTAGATTAAAGGACCTCAGGATGAGTGTTTTGTGTGATGATCAAAAGATTTAACACACTCTGCACCTGTCACAGGTACGAGCTCAAGTCCTTATAGATAAAAACAGAGCGGAGCTGGCATAGCATGAGAGACTTACAGGAAGGGATGTGCAGGGAGTATATTTAAAGCAGGCTGCATGAATATAGGATTAAATGTTAGCATTATATGATAAAATGCTAATTTTGCTTAATTAGGCCATTTCTAGCATAGAGTTCCTGTTGATCAGAGCACTCCCTAGCAGATAAAGAGAGTGATAAGGAACTGTTTTCAGAGGAATAGGAGAAAGTTTCTAAATACTGACATGGAAAAAAAACCTGGTAAGTGGCTGCATAGATTAATGTTGTGGCTCCGTGGCCTGACTAGGATGTAGTAAATGAGAAACTCTCTAATTCTCTCATCTCCATTTGCTGTTTTGCTCTTCCTCCAGAGGCTCTGACTTGCCTTCCACTTAAATCAGTCTTAAAATCTGACTGGAAACCTGGTGGCTGCTGAGACATGAGCAGCATGGATGTGCACACCCCAGGGCTGACGGTGCAGTGTATTTCCATGGTCAGAGATGCTATTTCATGAGAGCTCAACTCAGCTCAAGTGATTGCCACGTTTCTCGTGGATCCTTTTTATGCAGCTTTTCCAAATTAAACAGACTCCTGCCCCCCAGCCCACCCTTCCCACCCCCTGAGCATCAATCTGATGCTTGGGTTTTCCCACTGTCCTATCTGCAGCAAGACTGAAGCTGAGAAATGAGCCATGAAAGGGGGAGAGAGGACCCTGAGCAAAGTGAAGAAGCTGGCAGAAGGGAAAGGGAGAGCTCAAAGATGCACAGTCTCCTGCACCAGACCCTCTTTGCAAACACTAGTCTCACCACACAGTTTCCACTGCCGTCTGCCAGGGTCTGGCTGGGACTGACACAGCTGGAGCCCAAAATTTTCATGTCCCAGGGAAAAAAACCCCAAACTTGCAGGCTGCAAGATGAGAAGACAGCTCCTCTGGAAAGGAATCCTTTGTTAAGCCATCTTCTAATGCTAAATTTACATTTCTACCTGCTCGTGGCAAGTTAAAAATAATAAATTAAGTATAACAATTAGGCAATTAAACAATGCCCAGATAAAGATGGAAACTGGCAGGATGCCAAGGAACAGGCATTTGGGTGATGTTAATTTTGTGATACGTTGCATTTGATACTATTTCTTTCTCATTACACACGTCACATCAGTCTCCCTGGCCTGTCATATCCCCAGTCCACACATGCATCACGAGGCAGTGAAGGAGAGGAGAAGGAAGAGCTGACAACAAGAAGAGGTGCAAGTGCGGCGTCTTGTTCTCAGACTATGGCCAGTGTTTTCCTTTTCTACTCAAGGACACTAAAATCAGCTCCAAAGTTTGTGTTTCTCTAAGAACTAACTCCTTATCTTCCAAATCCTTCACTGGATTTGGATCACTCTTAAAAAAGAGGGAGGATTAAGCAGGCAGATGCAAAAAGGAGCTGGTGGGACACAGGCATGATGCAGAGGTCTCAGGCTGACGCGGCATCCCATGGAGCAGGTGGTGCAGACGTGCTTCTCCTGCTTTCATCTGCATGGACCATTCTGTACCGTTGCCACAATGTGCACAAGCACCCTTCTGCCACGGAGGAGTCATAGGGACCTGGAGACAATGCCCACACTTGATTTTTCTATTATCCAAGTTATCCAAATTACCAAGTTATCCAAAAGAACAAACGGCTCTGTGATACCTCTTGGAAAACTCAGCATCTGCATTGGAGGAACTTGTGGATATGAAGCAGTTTGACTTTTTGACTAGAGACCAGAACTGTCTTAGATGACGAAATAGTTTGCTCTGAATGTAACTTGTCTTTCCATACCATTTGCAGACCTGTACCTAAATCCCCTCTGCCAACCTGCCATCCTTTGAACTCTGCTCTGTATTCCTGATGGGATTATTGCTAGTTGCACCCAGCCAGCCTGGCATAGAAAGGATGGTTCTGTATAAACTTCAAGAAGGGGATTAAAGTAGCAACATCTTGCTCACCCCATGGGAGGGCTGTTTCCCACCCAGGGGTAAGGGGAATGGCTTAAGGGCAACATCTGTCCACATCAGCACACACCGATCCCTTCTCTGCAGCAGCCAAGAATGACATTTCTGCTTCCAGCCTGTGGACACCCATTCAAGACATGGCTGAGCCACAGCACATCGCAACAAGTGGGTTTTCTTGCTCTGATTTCAGCAAGTGCTTCACTGAAGAAACACATTTCAAGCAGAAATCCCGCCTCTGGTCAGTCACTGGTACACGACTCTGACTTACAACATTGGACAATCTGATCAACGTGCCCAGAAGGAGTGTCTCTTTAAACCTCTCCAGTGGGCAGATAATTTCTTCCTGGGTCTAGCCCTCTGCAAAGGCATCCCACCGTCTCAACAAGTGGTGTTGAGAAGGAACAGCCACTGCTCTGCCTGAGCACCCCAGCAGGGCATGGAGCTGGCTGGTAGGCAGGTACCACACATCACTGGGAAATAAAGCCATCCCGACACTGAGCTTGGAGAGGCTTATTTTTCACAGAGGAAAGAGACTATTTAAGGCTGCAAAACTTCCTTTGACAGGGTTGTCTTTTAATTACCCCGTGGAATGATAAAATCCCAGCACTGAAAATGTGTCTTTACAATCTCTAGCTGGAGTAATTAGTCCCGTGCTTGGCTCTCCTGAGAGATTATTGCTGCCTTCTTTTCAGATTACTTACCCAAATAGAAGTGGAATCATTGCTATGTTTGACAGTGAGATATAAAATATCAGATAAAGCTGTTAAAATACTGTTTCACACGCTGTGTTTCTGCAGAGTAAGGAAGCATCTGCTCTCTCGGTAGCAGCAGCAGAGCTGAGCAGAACATTCACAGCTGAGGGCTGAGATGGTGAATCTCACTTCTTTTTTTACTCCTGGTCATTCCTGGAAAGATTCACATACTCAAAAATTTAGTCGTTGGTCAAATGACTCAAATAACCTCATTTGCAGCTTGTGTCCATATTAACGTCTGAACATGCTTATGGGGTTTTAGGTCTGTGAGTTCAAATATGAGGAGGAACTTCTTTGGGGTGAGGGTGGCAGAGCCCTGGCAGAGGCTGCCCGGGGAGGGTGTGGAGTCCCCTTCCCTGGAGACATTCAAGCCCTGCCTGGATGCGGTCCTGAGTGATGTGCTCTGGGCAATCCTGCTTTAGCAGGGGTGTTGGACTGGATGATATCTAGAGGTCCCTTCCAACTCTGACAGTTCCCTGATTCCATGAACTCAGCTGGAATACTTATGTGGCAAAGGCAAAGTTATCCAGGGGTAGGGCTGAACCGTGACAAATCCAAATCCTGCAACACCGTGTGGATGTTTTAGGTGGACACTTCTGCAAAAGCATCTCCCTTCACGTAGATTTACTCACAGTAGATGCAAAAGGTAGCTTGTGTCCCTCCTCTTATATATTTACTGGTAGAAGCCTAGAAGAAAGTTTTTCCTTAGATATGGCATCAATTTGTGGTGAAATTTCCCTTAAAGAAGTTATGGTTGCTATTTATTACTTTCTGGGGGGAAAAAAAATATCTTTCTTCGCAAATTAAAGCGCTCACTACATTATGTCAGGCTGTTAAGTTTGCAGTGCTCAAAAAATGCATTACTGAAGATCCCCATCAGCTGCGGAGCTGTTGTGCAGATCACACCCTGGTTATTCCATTCTTCTCTTACCCACAGGACAAATTCACACCCACGCGTGAGCTTTCCACAGCCCTGGTGGAACTGATGTGCCAGCTGCAGGGGCAGGAGCTCCATCAGGAAAGCAGCATCCCAGCCTTGCCTCCTTGACAGTCTGTTCCTTGCCATCTCAAATAAATGTTTTTCTGTAATTGTCACTCCTTACAAGGCAGATTTTGTGTCTCACCGGCTTCTAATGGAACCCAGCATTGCAACGGAGCCAACCCCTGGGTCACCAGAGAGGTGAAGAGAGCTCAGGAAACTTAACTAGGATGAGGAATCACCAGCTATTCTGTCCCTGGGGAAATGAAAACCATCTTAATACTTTCCAGGAATGAACATTATGGGTCAGAAGTGTGTTCTGAAGGTCTTTAGTCCAGCCTGCATGCTCCAGTACGTCCAGCTGCAGCAAATTCTCCTGAATATCTCCGCGAACAGAGACTCCACAGTTTTCCTGAACCCCACTTCCAGTGTTTCACCACCACATGGTGATAAAGTTATTCTTCATAACTTAGGACACCTTCTCCCTGGGCTGAACAGACACAGACTGAGCTCCATCTCTCAGCCTCCCTCTGTTTGTGCTGTGCTCCAGCCCTGGCCCCCTTGGGAGCCTGCATTGGACCTGTTCCAGCAAACCAGCATCTTCCTTGTGTTGGGGAGCCCCAAAAGAGGCACAAGATGAAATGCAACCCATTTCCCACACCGGGAGTCGAACCCGGGCTGCCTGGGTGAAAACCAGGAATCCTGACCGCTAGACCATGTGGGACTGTGGTTTTCCCTTCCACCTGCCTGGCCCTGGACCTACAGGGACAGCTATTTCTGCTCCTGGGCTCACCCACCAACAGCCACCCCCACCATGACCCCCATCCTCCTCTTGCCTGGGGCACCCCACAGCCTGGAGGGGCTCCTGCAGCAGAGGAGCTTATATGAGGATGATAATCTTGAAGGTTCCTTCCAACTCAAACCATTCCATGGTTCTGTGAAACACAGCGATGTAAAAAAGGCAATGGCCCAAGGTCTTTGATCCAACTGGGGCTCTGCTGGGACTCTCCTGCAGCTCCACTCCAGAGCTCATGGTGGGCCAAGCAGAGTTCAAGCAAGCCCAGTCCCACGGGAGTATTTCTCCATCAAGCACCCCTGGACCGCAACCCTGAGCATCTGCCCTTGCAGCCATCACCTCAGGGATGCTGATGCGGAGCTGAAGGCAAGGTCACATATGGGGCCACGCAGCATTATTAATGATAATTAATGGCCGAGCATTACAGGAGCTAATTCCACTTGGCATAAAGGAAAATGCACAAGCTGCTTCCCCTTTATTTCATTTGATTACATTTGTTTTTTTGTTGTTTTTGCATGATTCCCTACAGTAAGTAGCTCATAATTAACAGAGGATGAATAACATTTCTGCCACTCTGCGTATTAAGTTTTCTCACAACAAATGAAAACATAATTGCCATTACACAGCGCCCTTATCTGAGGAAACACGCAGCAGTTGGGATGATGGAGATTTACTGATAGGCACACACTTCCACAGCCACTTAGAGATGAAAACAAAACGCTTGTGGCTGAGGGGCTGGAGCTGCTGGGCATGCTGAACCAGCCTCCTGCAGCACCTCCCAGTAGTTCTCTCCAACATGGGCCCACCACCAGGACCTCAGGAGATTGCTCAGAGGGCTCTGCAATGGAGGAGCTTCTATGGAGCAGAAGGACAGAATGAAGACACCTATTAGGGGATGCACAGGACATGGTTTCTCCTTCCCCTTGACCAGGGAAACCCCAAAACTGATATGGGGGAAGCAGGTCCGAATGGTTTACCAGGAACCTTTTCATACCTCTGAATTGTCGTGGCAGCCAAGACAGATGGAGCAGCTGCAAAAGCTGATTAAGTGCAGACACACCTCAAGGTAACGATGTCCATCTAAGGAGCCAGAGGGCCTAGTTTAATGCCATGGTGCTGTCAGCTTGCACCATCCCCATCGGGCTTTCCACCAGGCCAGGGATTTCCAGAGCAATATTAACATCCCATCTCCTGCACACAACAAGCAGCTCACTGGGGACACTGAGAAAGCATGACTGGAAAACATTCCTTCTCCTAACAGAATATTTTTAGCTATCAGTCTTCCCACCAGACCAGGTTGCTCCAAGCCCCATCCAGCCTGGCCTTGAACCCCTCCAGGGATGGGGCAGCGTCAGCTTCTCTGGCCAACCTGTTCCAGTGCCTCACCACCCTCACACCAAAGAAGTTCTTCCTAATATCTCATCTAAATTTCCCCTCTTACAATTTAAAACCATTACCCCTTGTCCTGTCACTCCCCTCCCTGACAAAGAGTCCCTCTCCAGCTCTCCTGGAGCTCCCTTCAGATCCTGGAAGGCTGCTCCAACGTCTCCCCAGAGCCTTCTCTTCTCCAGGCTGAACAGCCCCAGCTCTCTCAGCCTGTCTTCACAGCAGAGGTGCTCCATCCCTCTAATCATCTTGTTGACCCTCCACTGGACCTGTTCCAGCAGGTCCATGTCCTTTCTGTGTTGAGGACTCCAGAGCTGGACACAGGACTCCAGGTGGGGTCTCACAAGTGCAGAGTAGAGGGGGAGAATCACCTCCGCGATCTTTGCTCATGTAAAAGCCCAGGCTTCCCGGTCGTTGTAATGCTGGTGTGGCATTGCAGACAAAATGTTCAGGGAGGATATAATTGCCAGTTGCTTCATGTGTTGCCTCCCAACATCTTATCTGAACTCTTTGAAAGTGAATTCTCATCACAGAATGAGTGAAATATTGAGTTTCTGAGAACAGACCCTGTCCAGGACGCCCTTTCCAAGCAAACGGGGGCATGGAATATAGACATGGCAGAAAATGCTGAACCGTGCTGATGTGTTTCAGAAAAGAGCTTGATCACCCATGTGCTGGATGTAATTAGTGCTCATTAGAGCTACTTATCATACAGACACTCCCAGAGGCCCTGCCAGGATTTCTGCTGGGCACTGAGGAAATCCATGGAGACTACCGGCTCCCAGGTCTCAGTATCTGAAAAGCAAATCTCCTCAAGGCAAGGAATGAAATGATTTTTGAGGTGGAATTTGACCACCTTACCAAATTGATACCCAACAGGGTTTGCTGCATGGGGAGGGGCAGGACTTGATGTCACAATTGCTCCTTTGCTCCAATTCTCCTCCATACCCAATAGCCTGATAGCTTGACTGGGTGGTTTTCCTACATTTGGACACAAAAATATTCCTTTTCACCAAAGACACTGGCTGATGTGTCCAGTCCACCAGTGCTCTACAAGACTGAAGCCAGGCTCTGATGTCTGGCCCTTGGAGAAGTGTTGCTGGAGGTCCCACTCTGATGTGGCACCTCTGTCCCACCATCCCACCACTCCTCCCTTGGCAACGTGCTGGGGGTGAGCCCCCGTCACCACGCTCTGCCTGCGAAGATTATGCCATTTCCCCAGATGTGCAGGAACATAACCATTCTTTTAACATTTTGGAAGTCTTGTTGGAATCTGTATAACTACACCAGCTCAGGCCAAACACGCTGTGCACGCTGACTCCTGCCAGCCTCCTACCAAAGGCTATTTCATTTTTATTTGTCAACCGCAAGTGATGAGCTGGAATCCAAATAAAACACAAATGAAAATCATCCCTCCCAAAGGGATTTACAGCCTCTAAAAGATTCAAAGCAGACCTTCCAAAGTGTTCCCAGGGCTGGGAGCTGAAAAATTTCCTCCTCACACAAACTTTTGGGAGTAATACACTATTTTCAATGCGGTCACAGACCACAGGACAGCAGAGGGAGTGGCAGACCTTTGGTGACAGCCTTTCAGATGATGTAGGGGTACACCCAGTCCCCTGAGATTTGCATGTGGATGTCATCAAAAAGCTGTCACAGAACATCAGTGATGTAGCAGTCTCGGGACATATCACAATAAAGTACTATTTCTAATTAAAAAAATATTTTTCTATGTTATTTGGATGCTACAAGAATACCTAAAAAGCCAGAAGCAAACAAGAAGACATCCAAGATCTTTTGAAAATGGGGAATTCTCTTGATAAATACATCTCTTAATGAAATACAAGCAATTAAACTAAAAGCCCTATCGAATACTGCTTGTCACTCCACACATTGACATTTAATTGAATTTTTTTTCCATCCCCTGGTCCCTTTTCCCTGATAAACAAATTCATTCACAAAGGATCAGGTTTCACTAACCCAGAAACCAGATGATAGTCAATCAACTAATTGACACAACAAAGACTTTTATATGAAAAAAAAAAAATTCCTCTAATTAAAGCTCAAATGAAATTTAATGATACACAGACATCTTATAGTACTGAACAGTCTTCTTACATTAATTACTCTGGGTTTAACCCTTTCCCTTCTTCTGGTCACCTAAATCATGAGAAGGATGATGGAAGCAAAGGCAGTGCCCAACAGAGCCACTGCATCCATCCAAGCGTTTGCACAGTCTCTGCTGGGAGGTGGTCCAGATGGAGATGGGTGTGCATGGGTGACTCAGATGGAGGTGAGTGTGCATGGGTAACCCAAGGGCTCTTTGGCTGCTCCAGGTTAAACTGATAAGTGCCATCACCACCTACTCTTCTTCACTATCTGCTGCCATGTTTAGAGGAACCATTGCTCTGCTTGCCCCAGGCAACCGTGGTGGTCAAGCCTGTATTTTCAGTGGTGCCTGACGACAGGACAAGGGGTAATGAGCACAAACTGGAACACAGGAAATTCTGCCTGAACATGAGGAAGAACTTTTTTCCTGTGAGGATGGCAGAGCCCTGGAAGAGGCTGCCCAGAGAGGTGGTGGTGTCTCCTTCTCTGGGGACATTCAAAACCGGCCTGAACACGTTCCTGCGTAACCTGCTTTGGGTGATCCTGTTCTGGCAGGGGGTTGGACTGGATGATTTCAGAAGGTCCCTTCCCACTCCTACTATTTTGTGATTCTGTGATTCTGTAGGTCAGGAATCAACAGAGAATAGCCCAGGAAGAATGGATGGATGGATGGATGGATGGATGGATGGATGGATGGATGGATGGATGGATGGATGGACGGACGGACGGATGGAGGGACTGATAGGCAGACTCTTTGCTCTCTCATTGCGAGACATCAGCCATCATGGTGCCCTTGGGAACTGGATCTTGGCCCAGCACCAGGAAAAACATGCTCACAGAGAGATACCAACCCCTGTCCTGCCTTCAGCAAGAGCTTCACTGAGCATTTTGATAGGAAAAAAGGGCAGTCCGTCTTCTCGCTTGAGATTTACCAAATCCTCGAAAACTCATGGGATTTTAGCTCATGCTTAAGAGCTTTCCTGAATAAGGTTGAGCTTAGGGATCTGGTTAAAGTTCAGCTGGTCACTGACTGCTTTATTGAATCAGGGCTTTGGTCCACCACAAACCTGAGCCTGCTTGGGAGAGGAACTGAAAGTCTTTCCTGATGCCTTTCAGTGCCTAAAATGAAAAATGCAAAAGCTGAACACATAAAAGGAAGTGCAGCAGATACTTCACTCCTAACATACTTCAAATCTTAAATATATTTGTAAAAATATGGAAAGGTCAAGGAGAGATTGTTGGAGATGTTGCCGATGCTGCAGATGGAGCAGTGGCACACACACCCCTCAGCAGGAGGGAAGACTACATCCACATTTAGTCAGTGGCGGTTTCTGGGTGCTCCCATGCTACATCGGATCAGTGCTGATCAAAGTAGGATAGAAAAACGTTTTGAAAATAATGAGCAGCCATTTCTGGAAGATCCAAACAGAAGGAAGAGAGAGAAGCTCACCAGAGGGAATAAGAGCTAAGTTTTAAAAATGTTTAATTGCTCGTGCAAGCTGAACCCACAAGAGATGTCAAGTGCCTTTTCCATCCCGGTTCCTCCTGCACGTGGTGCTCCGGCCTTTGCTGGCTGTTCCTGTCTCTCTCATTAAGAAGCAGCTATTATTTTCACAATCATTTTCTAGTGCACTTTATACCATTAATGGAACAAGCTGTTGTGAATGGTCATTTTGTTTCCTAGCAAGTTTGGACACAAACATTCACCAGCTGAATACAGACTGGGCTTCTCTCCCCGTACAAGGGTTTGGATACCCGCAGATCTTGTCAAGTGTGCAGGGCAAGCCTGAAACATGGTGCTCGCTGGGGCATGATGCTGCCGTGAGAACTCAATTATGCTAAACAAAAGCTAATAGGGCACCAGAGGAAAGAGGGAAGGGGAATTAGCAGCTCTGTCAGGCTCCGCCAGGTAATTACAGTTTTTCTATCTAAAAATTGCAACTGCCCTGGAAATGCTGTTTTATTATGCTGGGGCATTTGGCATAAACATGAATGAAGAAGAGCTGATTCTGCAGTGAAAACCTTAATCCAGGTTCCTCGAAGGTAAAATTACTGCAGAATTGATTGTGACCAGGGAGAAATCAGCTTCTGGTTAGTACAGAACCCAGGAGATTTAAAGATACCATAGCACACAGACTGCTTGAATAGCTGGATGAGATCCTGCCTCATCATCCCGAAGTGGAGGTCCCCCACCTCCACCCCCTGAGGAGCTCAAAGCCCTGTAACCTGGATAGGAGGTAACTGAAAAAAACCTGAGACTGCTGGAGACAAGAAAGAGAAGATGCAGGGAGAGCATCCCCAGCAAGAGTCTTTTTTCATAAAGACCTCAATAACGGAGACAGCTTACCCTCGTTCACAGGGGCTTTCAGCCCTCTCCCCATGAGTCTCAGCCCACCTGGCAGAGGTTTCTGAGCCCAACCATCACCTCCTTAATTACAGAGAGACCACAGCAGCACTGGTGGCATCAGGAGAGGGATGCAATGGGGCCCCATCCCATTGGAGCAGGCAGAGATGCTAAGCCACAACCGGTGACTTGGCACAGTGGGACCAAACAGTACCCCGGAAACACATCAAAGGTGTCCACAGCACCCAAGGAAGCCCCTTTGCAGACCCTCAGGAGTCCCACTGGAGAGGGAAACGCTGGGAGAGTGGCTGCAGCGCAGCTGATTTTCCCCGGTGTATTTAAACATATTGCTTGGCATTCACGGGGGTGGCAGCCTGACAAATGCTAGTACGCTAAGGGTTAAGCTCTTTTAGCTGTCTTGGGAGTTATTTGTAAAGCTATTACTTCTGAGTTTGTTAATAAATCAGGATTTAATACACCTGAGTTACATTATCTCCCTGTTCTAATGTATAAATCCTGTCACTAAACCTTCAGGGCCAAGTGCTGTGTGCTTTTAGTCTTAGGATTACCTACCTGGTTCCTAAAACATTAGATTGTTTCACAAGTCAAGAGATGGATTTTTAAATCCTTCAAATCTCACAGCAAGTATACAAATCTGTGTCTGGAGTTACAAATCCGATCAGAAGGTTTGTAAATCCTACAAAAGATTTGTTTGAAAAAAAAGTTTTCATTTACAAATTCTTGCTTTGCCTTTGGGACACCTAGAATGACTTATTTGCAAAGGAGGATTCGGCAGACCTGGGTTAGATTGAGAAATGCTTCTTTTCGCTCGTCACACACCACACAGGATAAGTCCTCATCCAGCCAGTCTATATCTGTCTCCCAAATGAAGTCTGAGGTTAGCAATGAGCTCCAGAAAAGTCAATGAAGAGGAATGATGCTCTGGAGGGGTGTCAACCGTGTGGGTTAGACAACATCTTAAGATGTCTTAGGCTCTGGAGACACCTTCTCTCTCCCACTGATTGCAGAGAGAGAAGAACAAATATCTCAGAGGAAAATGAGAGCTTTGAGAGTGCTTGGGTGAGGTGTACCCTGCCCTAGATGTGAACCTGAGCATCACCAGCACCTTCAGAAACTTGGTCTGAGGGGGTCAGTGAGGGGTAGGAGTGGTGGAGCCAGGTGATTGCTGTCCCCACTTGTCCTAGTCTTTGCTGCTCTTCCTCCTGGAGATGGGTCTAGTGTGCTCCCACCAGCCACGGATACACATGGTGTCACTAAACACCAGATGACAACCACCAACAGCGACCCTTTGTCCTCCCTGGTGAAGACAGTGTGGTGAGTCACAGCAGGGTACACAGCAGCAACCCAACACAGCCAACACTACTCAAGCAAGATCCCCTTCCTAGACTGGCCCCAAACCCAGCTGGGGCTGGGCAACACCAGAACATGGTCAAAGTCACCCAGGCCACAGATTGGGAAGATCAGTTTGGGTTATTTCAAATGCTACAGAGCTTTTTCAATACCCTTTTTTTTTTTTTTTCTCTGTGCTACTTCACTTTCTGGGTTCAGGCCCTTCCATTCGTCCTAGAAAATGTTACTGAGACATTGGACCTCTGAGGACATGGAGGCAAATACAAAATCAGAGGGAAAAAAATCAGGAAGGTTTTATCAAAAGTAGATCACATTAGACTAATTTAATATCACTTTAATAGGAAAACAGAGAGGAGCAGAGGAGCTAATCTATCTAGGTTTAAACAAAATATTGCATACCAAGCCTGATGGGAAATTAGTCTTTCAATAGAGATTCTGGGCAGAATCTCTGCTGAAGGAGTTACAAGAGTTACAAAGTGGATGTGGATCCAGTTAAAGGGAAGGCTGTGCAAAACAAAGTTATCAGCCTGGAGAGCAGCGCTGAATGGAGCTGCTCAGGGGCCAGCCTTGGTGTCTTCATGCAAAAGGTAAGTGTCTGCTTATGGAATGGGGGATGTTATGAAGCTAGAAGGTATTGCCAGTGCTGAGGGGCTCCACATTTCCATACTGGAAGTGCTGAAATTGATGTCAAAATAAAATGAGGTCTGGCCATAAGAATTTCTGCCGTGCTTGCTTGCCCTGGGCTAAACCCACGACCAGATTTGGGCTTAGAAACTACTTTTTTTTCCCAGGCAGGGACAGACTAAAAGGTTTTTTTCTGTGGCATTGGGAAATGATCCACCCTCCACACTGTGAATGCAATGGCAGAAGACACCAGCAATATCAAGGGCAGTCAATGCTTTTGTGTTTCTCCAGCTTTCTCCCACAGTGCTTTAGACTGACTTTCTTCAGGGTGGTGGCCAGGGGCTGCATGGACTGTGTTTGGCCCATGGGTCTGGGCTTCAGCCTCCCGGAAGACCCAGGTGGAGGTGGTTAAATCCAGATGATTACACCAGCTCCCTGTACCTGTTGGCAGGGATTCCAGCCCCGCAAACTCTGAGCCATGGGAGACTGGATCTGGTCATTCCGGGGATCCTAGAGATGCAGCCCCTGCGCCCTGACTGCATCCCATCCTTTGGTCCACAGTAATGAGGGTGGACTAATATGATATGGCACCTTTTAATTATTAGATCACCATCATCAAATAAAAAGCATATTAAACCTTCCGGGAAGAGATGTAGCTTTAAACTTTGGCTTTAAATTAAAAGAAAATAAAAATAAAAATAATAATAATAATAAAAAAAAGCAAACCAGAAAATCCCAAAAGCCAGTTCAGTGCTGCTTCTCTGTGTGCTTGAAAATCAGAAATGGCTTTGCCGTCTCATACTGCTTCTGTTTGTCCATTCTTCCTGTCTCTGTTTTCATGTTTTCATTTTTCTATGGCTATGTGGAACACATTTCTCAGTTAAGTACTTGCTTTTGAGAGTTGTTGCCATAACAACCGTTTCATTCCACGATATGCACACTATCTCTGAAATACAGAATTTCTCCTTAAAGGAGCATGTGCCACACACATCAAAGAGGAATATGGACTCATTATTTTTACATTATTTTGTGGGCAAATAGATGTTTTCCAATACATTTTTTTTAACTGGATTTTCTTGTTCAGTGGAACTACGTTTTTTTAAGCATTCCTATCTTATAGTATAATTTTTGCCTGAAACTCAGAACATTAGGAGACAAGAATCTTTATTGTAGTTTCTTTTCTCAAAAGGTCTGAGAGAACTATGCTGCAGTTAATGCATTTAAAACCCATCTTATCAGACAGAAAAATTATGTAAATAAAATCTATTAAAAATGCATAGTTCTTGAAATAAAACCTCTATTTTACTGTACAAACTGGTGGTAGAGGGAGGCAGAGGGCCAAGAATAGTCAGGTTGCTTCATTTTTTAGTATCTTTCTTTTGGTGATCTCTACAAGGGGAATCACGTGTGCAGCTGAACTGCACCTCTTTCCAAAAAGCTACCCTCCCAAACTTTTCTATGACTGAAAGGTGAGAAAAACAGAGTTTTGCACATGGGAAGGACCTCACTCCCAGGGCTTCTATTGGCTTCCAGTTCCCTCTTTAGCAAAGAGTACAAAAGTGAGACACGAGCTGGCCAGGAGCCATGGGTGTTTGGGACAACTTTGTTTTCTGCTTTACTTTTACAGCATGTCCTGTGGGGTGGAGCTGTTGGGTCTTTGCTATGAACGGGGACATGAACATTTCTCCTCGAGTGAAGCCCTCTTTTAAGAAAACCAAGCCCCCTCCCAAAGAAAATTGGCTATTGCATTGAGCCAAGACCAACCAAGCTTGCAGATGGCTTTTCTACTAGGCAATGTTGCTTGTATCTGAATGAAACCATGGAGAAAGAAGCACACCAAGATGCACTGCTCAGACATGTGAGTGCACGGTTTGCCCACTGCAGAGGCACAAAGCCATGATCACCAACTGATTTTTAATTTCTAAGATCCTTCGGACATTCAAGCTTTAGACTACAAACTTGAGGAGATGGCAGTTGTATGAGTTCTGCGGTGCATACTTCTTGTGCCCCGTGCTGGAGAGCTGGGTTTGGTGAATGGCTTGGGTTCCTTCAAGAAAAGTCATCATGGATGTTGTCCTATGGCTCCACCATTTCCTGAACATTGGAGCCATGCCCATGGTCATTGGTGGAGGATATTGGTCCCCACAACCCAACACATCCGTTACATCCATTTTGTCGCCCACTGCAGATGACAGACACCACTTGGCACCGCAGTGCCATCACCCTCCTCCCACATCAGCATCATGTTGCAGAGCTCTCCAGTCACTGCTGCCAGTCCCTGTGAAGGAGCCGTCATGGCCCATCACTGTCTTGCCATGATGACCTCAAGTCCCATGGCATCACTGTCACGATGTAGTGACACTCCTGCTGCTGCTCACACCCCCTGTACACCCCAGGGCCACGTCAGAGTCAGCCGACGTCACAGCCTCTTGCCATGACAGGGCCATCAGCCCGCGTTACCATCAGGAAGGGGAAAGCTGGAGTGCAGCTCATGCTTTTTCTCAGGGAGAAAGTAATATTTCCCCAGATCCCAAAGCCATTTACTTGGTTGTTGCACCAAAACCTCCCTTGAGCTGCCAGCTCAAGGCCTTGCTCCCCCTTGGAGTGGAGCATCCAGGAGATGCAGGCAGGTGAAGGAACGATGAGCTGCAGTTCACACCAGTGTGTATTTTAACTCACTTTTATGGGCTGAAAATCCCAGGAGTGGAAGGATGGAGCAGCTAAAAGTGCTGCTGGGACAGCAGGTCTTCAGCAGCGTGGAGTAATTCTTAAAAGGTTCCTTGTTCTGCAAGTGGTGGGTTCTGTGGAGGGGAGGGAGGCCAGAAGACACCTTTATTTCTAACCTTGGCTGGTCCTGCTTTCAGCTGAAGCGGCAAAGATCTGTGAATTAGCACCCCATGCCCTTGGGAAGAAGTTGGTCCCATCACTCACTTGTTGCCCCTCCCTCCAAAACCAGCTCTGGATAGATATTCCAGATTTTGTAGAAAACACCTAGTAAGAGAGAAACCATGGGGGGAAACCAGATCTCCAGGCTAGGGCTGAGGGCACTGCATTAGGATGGTGGGGAGCAAAAGTCAAGCTCCAGAGCCAAGGAAGATGCAAAATAGCTCCAGCAGGACTGGTCCCATGCAAAAAAGTCCACATGGGGTTTGCACCAGGGCAGGGAGTCTGCACCCCACACGTGATTTGGGACAGACCCAGCTTGTCAGTTCCATAGTGAAACTTCCCAAGGGTTCAGCGCAGTCCCACCTTGAGAGAAAGGAATGAGTCTGCCTGTCCTTCAGGATTCAGGGAGCCCACTTGATCATCAGGATGCAGAGAAGGTCCCATAAGCAGAAGGAGTCCATCAGGTAACCAGCAGCAGAGGTGTTGAGGGGCCAGTGGATGGAGACACCAACAGGAGGCAGTGAAAGTTCAATCATTTATCAGAAAGCACACCTTTTAATGGCTACATCACAGGTCTCTCTGGTGTGGAAGCTCTGTATGTATCTTCTAAATGGTCTGTGAGCTGCTAGGATTGGAGACCTCTGGAAGAGGCCACTGGAGATCTCCTTTGCAGTAGATACAGGATGAGAGCAATGGATTTACTCCTTGAAATCAAACTTCCTTCTCACGGAGGGGGTGCAGGGATTTCTGGGGGTCTGGCAGCATGGCAGGAACTGGCTGCTGGTCCTGAGCAGGCAGATCCCTAGCTCTGCAATTAGGGCTTTGCAGCATCTTGGCCCTGACAGATCCCAAGACCACTGTCCTCTGTGTCTCCTGGCCACTTGCCAGTGGAGCCCTCAGTGTCCTTGGGCACTCCAGCACTCACCACCCCGTTGGAGGCATGGCCACCTCCTCCAGCTGCCTGAGATCCAGCCACTTCCTCCAGCAGCTTGCCCAAGGCTGCTTTGAACCCTCTGCCAACATGAACATTTCATTGATTTATTAATGAAGGGTGTTCAAAAACACATGTTCGTGAGTTCTATGAAATAGCCTTTAGCTTCTGCTGATTACTCATGTTTTACATCAGACTGATGTTTTCTAGATGCATTTCAATCAATAGAATAGCTTTTTTAGCACACATTACCACTTGCCTTTGGCTAACCAACCATCACATTTCTTTTCAAGTGCCCATTTGCATCAAACTAACCCCAAAGATGCATCATATCTCCTTTGACTGTCACCTGAGCTTACGCAAACATTCCCGTTTAGGCTTCAAAATGCTTTGCACACTCAGGCTTCATCGCTGAGTGCTTCAGACAAGATGTTGGCTGTGTTGTGTCATTCATGTCAGAGAGTTATTCTCTGCACAACTTCCCTTGCAACCACAGCATGAATATTCAAGCTTCCCCTTTTCCCCAGACCCAGTGCCCGCCTACACTATAGTTTTGGGGTCAAGGCAACTCAAAGAGGTAAACACAAGCAGCAAGCTGAAAGCAGGGGAAATATTTTGACTGAGCACATGTGGAGCTGTGAGCTGCCATGGTTTCACTGCTTCTGTTACCCACGGTGGCTGTTTCCAGGTCAGCTCAAACTTGGCCCCAAGAGCTGCTTTCATCTCCTTCACTCAGTGTAGCCATGATAACCTCTGCTCATTTACTGCATCCAAGGTTTTCATTGTGAAGCAACTGTTACGATATCTGAATGACCTTTAGAAAAATACTAGCAACAGAAATATGTTTGGTTTTTTTTTTGTTTTTTTTTTTTACTCTGGATCGCTTCTTTGAATATCCACCAGTCCTTAGAATTTGCCATTGTAGGAATATGCGGCAAATGGCTCTGCTCCTAAAGTGGCATAATTGTCCTTTTGATCATCATTCCAATTAGTCAAGCCAAACCCAGCCCTTCTTGCCACCAACTATGTTTTTAATGCTCCAGCTGCACTTTTATTGCTTAGGTCATTCTGTCCAAACCTGCAATTCCACTTTTCACTGGAAGGGCACGCAGCATTTTTCATGTTTTAAAGGACCATTCTGTGTTGGTAGTAAAACGCACACTGTTAAATAACACAGCTGTTGTCTTCATTTGTTCAGCAGTAAAATGAAAGCAAACGTTAATGCAATGAAGAGAGGGGGAAGGGACCTTCTTCTGCTGACGTTGCTTGCACACACACACACGCTACAGACCAGCTTTCCAAGTCCAGTATTTCCTTATTTAGATGCTGGCTTTGGTGAGTTCCTCTGGGCATACCCCAGCCACAGCCCTGGAGCCTGTCGGCGTATATTTAAACACATCAGCCCACTGTGACAGATTGACGACAGTCCAAGGACAGTGGCATTCCTCTTTCTCCATCTCATACATCCTTTCCCACCAATCACACAGGCCATCCAAACCCACACCGATTTCCCCACCAAGCTGCTCTGCTGCAGCCCCTGGTCACAGTCAGGGAGGACACATGGAGTGCCCACATCTAAGCACCTTTGAACCTTGCTAAGCAGAGCAATATACAGTCATCACAGTTTGGTTTGGAAGGGACCTTAAAGATCATCCAACTCCTTGCCCTGGGCAGGAACACTTCCCACTAAACCAGGTTGCTCAAAGTCCCATCCAACCTGGCCTTGAACCCCTCCAGGGATGGAGTAATAGGGATGAGAAGACTGGAGATGAGTTGGAAGGGTGCTTTGCCAGCAGGAGCTCTGACAACTTCAGTGAGATTTGATGCTTTAAAGCAGTATCTGTGTTACCAGGTCTTAAAAAGAGGAGCAGGCTCCAAGTGTGCAGCTTTCAAAACTGGTCAGACACACTGCAATCCCAGGGCTCTTGCACCTGAGCACTTGTAAGAGCAGCTTCCACAGGCACCAGCAGACGAGTGCTTTCATCCCTAAGTTGTGGGAAACCCTAGCCCTCGTTTGCTGTTGAACAACTGTCACTGCAGTTGTCTTCCCCTGCACCAAGTCTTTCTGGAAAGCAGGGGTTGTGTGAGGCAGAGCCAGCCATGCTCTGATGCCACCCTGCTGTGGAGACACTCACCAAGTGCTGTGTTTGGCTCTTTTCCTGTGGGCGCTTTGTTCTTCCTCATGTTCAGCAGTTGCTGTGGACTCAAAAACATGTTTCACACCAAGCAGTGCAGAAATCTCCTGCTGCCAACCATCAGCCTTTCCAGATATCGGCATTCTCACTGCTTAATTTTTCTGTGAAAACTCAGAGCTGCTCTGTCTTTGAGGTCTATACCAATACAGGGCACTATGGCTCCTGATGAGTCCTGGGGCTCCAGAAACCTCGGGAGAGACTGGGTGTCTAAACATAGATGAGTTGCATCACAGAGGTGATATGGGGTAGCTGGGACTTCCTCATGGATGCAATGGGACCTATGGGAGACCCATATCCTTCTTGACATCGTGAAGTACCTTTGAAGTGTGTCTTAAGGCACTTTATTCAGACATACCCCTGTTTTCTCTTTGGTTTCCAGTCAGAGCGCTGGTACAGGATTTGCTGCACAACTGTACCTCTTGTGGTAGATGCAGTGTGAGAGGACCATGGGGTGGGAGTGTGGTCAAAAACTGACCTAAGCTATGAGTGACTTGGAAAAATATCACGGAAAACTGAAATACTCCAGCAAATAACCTGGATTGACACAATGAGGATGTATCAGGAGACTATTGGCTGACCCATTAGGGAGTCTGCTCCTCTCCATGAACCCAAGGAGATCTTTATTTATGGTCTGGCTCTTCCCAAAGTCCAGTTTAGCAGAGAATGAGAAACGAGCTAATGAGAAACTTCACGGCCTCATCTATTGTAAAATTTAGAGAAAAGTAACAAGAAAGGGAGAGGGGAAGGCAGTAGAAAAAAGGCCACCGTGTCAGCTCATGGCACTGAGTGGGGGACTTGACTGCTACATTTACAAGGAGTTATCAGATCATCTAATGTTTCTGAACAAAAATAACTTGTTAAAGAAAGCAGCGAAAGGTGGATCTAGTCCACCACCTTGTCTCCAGTCTTGCTCTTCCCTGAGAAGACACAGAGGGAGGAGACCTTCACCTTTTTGTGGCACGTAGACAATACAGGGGATATGTTAGTTATGCCTTCACTCCATGAGGACAGTGAACAGAAAATCCATCTCCACTGCTGCTAGGTGGACTCTCAGCTTGGGGCAAACTCCCTCACCCCACTGCCCCAAATGTGCTGGCCTGTGTGGAGCGGTGCCCTCCTGGTCCCTGCCTTTATCCATCACCATGCTCTGGTGAGCTGCCTCCTCCGGCTTCTGTAGTGAAGTAGCTGGTTCCTGCTGGTCTTTTCTCTTGGATTTGCTCTGGTCTTCACACAGACTCTGGTCTCATTTCCTCGGTCAGGGCTATGCAATGCTCCTTGCTGTGACAGAAATAGCAGTGCATTAGCAGCTCCTCCCTGCTGGCCAGGACTGCCTGCTGCCATCATCTCTGCTCGCCTGGTCCTGCAGCCTGGGAGGGGGCTTGGGGGGGCTGCAAGAGGAGGGGGGATAGGGTCAGAGATACTGTCTGTGCTGTAGAGCCCTTAATGCAAGACACCTCTTCCTTCTAGAGGCAACATGTCAAGCTAAATTGAAGATACTAAGTGTAATTGCAGTTTGCTTTAGCAAAACACACTTCCAGCTGTCTGTGAGATACATTTAAGCACTGAGTGCTCCTGATCCAAAGATTAGCACATTTGTGGGATTACAGCTTCATCCCACCCATGATGCAAGCTTTTCCACTGACTTCCCAGGCCTGGGAACCGAGTCAGTAACCTGGAATCCCCAAGGCGGGCTTAACCCATCTCTGGAGACAGCAGGTGAGCAGGACGGCAGCATGGTCCCTCTGAGGGGAATAAGGTGACCAAGAAGGTCTCTACAAACCAGGAGCACTTCCCATTACCCCGTGCACCACAGAAACCATTGGATCTGGTGGAAATAACCTGGCCAGTAAACGTCAAGAGCTCATGCAAATCCAACCAGAGGCTCTGTCAGCAGGGAGGAAAGGGCCAGGCGGTTAGAGCTGAGAATAATGAAATGAAATTAAGAAACAGAAAATGTAAGATGAGTAGCAGGAAGCATTTCCTAGAGTGAGATCTATCAGATACAGTAATAATCCCTCCAGGAAAACAGTCACAGGTCCAACCCTTTAGAAATTCAAATCAAATAAAGCACAAGACAATGTAGAGGAATGTATCTGCAGTGGCTTTTCCAGGGTGATGAAGAAATGGAGCCTGGAGGAGGACATCATTCCGTCTCCAATACTTTCTGCATCAGTGAAGGAAACCTGCAGTTTGGATTTGCACTAAACTTCCAGAAGTCAAGAGGGAAGAGGAGCTGGAGAGCTGATGGCAGTGCTGGGATGCCATTCTGTCTCCTGAGGACAAGGGCAGCCCTGTGGTACACAGCATCTGGGGACACGGGGCTGCCCCATCCCTGCAGTGCCCAGACACAGTACACATCAACACAAACTAGGCTTTGCTTCTTTATCACACTCCCAGAGGTGTGGGATGGTCTCCTGGGGGTGCGGGATGATCTCCTGGAGGTGTGGGATGATCTCCCACATCCTGTGAGGAGCTAGGGAGCAGGGACCAAACTCCACAGGGACAACGTGTTGCAGGAACGGCAAGGGGCCAAAGGGCCACCAACACTGCTGAGCTGCTGTCCTGGAGGATATGGACCCACCAGGGAGGATAACATACGGACACTGGGTAGCTAATAAACACAGGAGAGGTCCAGACTGGCATGATGGCATGAAATATGATGGGGAGAGAGAACACAGATTAGATTTAAAAAAGATGAGTGAGGTGCTGAAGGAGTAGGGAAGATGGTGATGTGAGCAGGACCAGGACCGTGAGCATGCCCCAGCCATGGTGATCTACAGGTTGGCAACACAGGCACCAGCCATGGACCAAAAGGATCTGGAAACTGTGCCTGGACTCTGCCCAGACCTGCCATTCTGGGATAAGAGGGCATCCAAGCATGAGGTCCCTTGTTTCTCCATCCAGCCCAACCCGCTCCTTGCACTGATGTGGGGCAGTGTCAAAAGACCAGCCATGGTTGGCACTGCTTCTTGGTCTGCTCTATTTCTCCTCCACCAAGATGAACATTGCTGAACTTTCAAACTCTTCAGAGCCTTAACACAATCTGTTTCACCTGCCGAACATGTAGCCCAAATCTATGTTTCCAGCTATAGTGAAGAATTTACTTTGGCATTGGTTTTTTTTTTAGTTGAAAATAAAACTGAACTGAGGGCAGGATGTTGTCTTTAACTAGTCTGAGATGACTAATTATTAAACTCATTTTCTAAAGGTTACCGTATACAGAAAAGCAATTATACAGAGATTAAAACAAGTTCAGAAACCTGATTCATTCTGAAACTATGGTAAACCCAAATCTTGTACTATTTCTGATTTTTAATGACCTCAGGAACATTTTATTTAACTTAGATGTCAAATGCAATTCTGAAATGAGAGATTAAATATATTTCATGCCTTTTTTTTTTTTTACATAGTAGAGTGCACAAATTTCCCGTGCTAATTCTGTTAGTGGGTTTGAGCAGACTGGCAGGAGAGAGAATCCCAGTTAACCCCTGTGTGGCCATGCTCCTTCAAGACACTCAGTTGGGCCCAGATCCTGCCTGCAGCACTGGCACAGCCCTGGATATGGATTGGTGGGTGGAGCAGCACTGCCTGTGAAACACCTCTGGGACACGTGTATCCCTGGGTGCAGCCCCCAGCACCCTCCATCAGACCATTTTCAGCAAGAAGTGGTGCTTTGGGATTCTGGGGGAAAGCGAGGTGGGTCTAAATAATGTTGTTTATTCTCTGGGTTGCTCCCCACTTCTTCTGGCCCCAGCATGGCAACCCCAGTCCTCCCCTTGGAGGATTTTTTGTGAGGTGTTGCAGTTCCATTGGGCTCCAGAGCTCACCAGGAGTGGGATGATCCACAAATCCCACATGTCACTATGGGGCATCTTTCATAGAATCATAGAATCATAGAATGGTTAGAGTTGGAAGGGACCTTAAAGATCATCCAGTTCCAACTCCCATGCCATGGACACCTCCCACCAGACCACCTTGCTCCAAGCCCCATCCAGCCTGGCCTTGAACCCCTTCAGGGATGGGGCAGCCACAGCTTCTCTGGGCAACCTGTTCCAGTGCCTCACCACCCTCACAGCAAAGAATTTCTTCCTAATATCTCACCTAAATCTCCCCTCTTCCAATTTAAAACCATTACGTCACTCCACTCGCTGACCAAGAGTCCCTCTCCAGCTCTCCTGGAGCTCCCTTCAGGTACTGGAAGGCTGCTCAAAGGTCTCACCGGAGCCCTTCCTCCTCCTAGAGAAGGAAGAAGAGGCAATTGCCAGGCAGGCTCCTGTAATAACACAGCTCTGTGCTCCACCCATGGCACACAGTGACAATCAGGAGCTCCTTGCTCACAGAAGCATTGCGGTGACAGGTCCTGCAAGAGGATGGACATTGAGTAAGGTGGGAGAAACATCCTCCTCAGGCTCCCATCCTACTGCCAGATACAGACAACAGCCCAGGAGAAACAGAGGGTAGCAAGGCCAGTTCAGCAGACTGTGCCAGCTGAGGCTGTCAGGGTGATGCCCTCAGATGGTGTACACCAGAGCAGCAGATCTCCATGGGACCCAGTGGATCCCCACCAAAGTAGGCTGGTTGGCACAAGGAACCCTGCTTGATGCCCAGCAAAGCTTCCTTGCGAGATGCAGCTGTCCCAGCAGGGCAACTCTGTCCCCAGCTCCAGAAAGCCATGGGAGGATGCTGCAGCCTGGCCATGGGGATGCCAGGGTGGCCATGCCATGCACTACGAGCTGCCCAGAGCAAAGGACAGCAGCTCTTCTCCCTCTTCGACCCTCCTCTCACCACACTGGAGTGGAGCCGTGGGGAATAAAGTCCTGCAGGAAAAGGTAGTTCATCCAGCCTGAAATTTCCCAGCTGAAATGTCCTTGGTAAAACAAACGGTCTGCTCCCACGAGGTCTCCAACCAGGGAAGCTGCAGGCAGCAGAGACCCCCAGCCTGGCACGGGGGTTGTCCTGTTCCAACCAAAATCAGATTTCAATAGAAAAAGTTTCAGCCAGCTCAGAGCCTGCCATATCTCTGGCAACATCTGTGGGTGCTCCAGGGAGATGAGGAGGGGAGGGCTCCCCCCGAGACAGCCCCTCCTGAGCAGCTTTTCTGCTGCTTTTCAGCAGATCCTCTGACCCTGGCTCATTCAGGCCAATGCTGAGTGAGGTGTGCTGGCACTGGGCTATACATATATACATATGTACATGTATATATACACTGAATCCCTGGGCCTCTCTGCCAGTAGCTGCTCTGGAGCACGGGCCAAGTGAAAATGTTGATTTTTAAGCAAGCAGTGGAATCCTCTGACCTGAAAACAGATGGAAGGCGATATGGGATATCATGTACGCTTGCCCCATTCTTGCATTTTCAGAGCATGCCTGTGACCATTAGGATGGACCCTAGGTCCCAACCCAAGGGGTCATTCTTGGGACCTTACCCTGTTTCAGGTCATGTTGAGGTAAATCTCACCTCATCCAGGTTGTGAACGGGAGTTGCAAGTAGATAACTAAGAGCAGAAAGACAAGATTTTGGAAGGATTCTGGGAAAAATACCGCCTTGCTTTTCTTTCTTGTCTTTATTTCTGCTCCACAGAAAAAAAAGAAAAAAAAAGAAAAAAAAAAAGGAAGAAAAAAAAAGAAAAAGAAAAAAAAGAAAGAAAAAATAAAAGTATTTAGGATTAAATATTTGCTTTTGGGCTTCTAACAGGACACGAATTTGTACTCCAAACCTCTCTGCTTCCCCCAGACTGGCCAAAGGAGAGAAGTTGTCACACACAGGAGCAACAGTCTGTTCTCATTCTCCATCTCCCAAAGATAAAAGCAGGCAAGCAATAAGCAAGGTTTTAAAAAACATCGGCTGCAAATGAAAAGTTCCCAAAACACAGCTGCATTATCGAGGAGCTCACCTGGTAAAGCGGTCCCTCCTTCCTGCCCTCCCAGCCCCGCTTCCCACCTCAGTGCCACCCTCCCCGGCTCAACCCCCATCTCTTCCCATCGCTAAAGAGGTACCCCTGATGGATCCGGGGCTGGCAAATGATTCCAGCTCAAACGTACCCATTTCAGAACAGATTTTTAAAGGGCCGCATGTTTCACTTCGACATTCACTAAATGAAGGCTCTGCTGTTATCGTGTCGAAACGATCTCCTATGGAGAAAGGCGTCTCAATTTGCTGCTGCTGCTGCTGGTGCCCAGGCGAAAACTTCTGCGAAACATGAAACACTCCATCTTTAGTTAAACGAAGCATTGCAATGGGCTGCCTTTTTTTTTTTTTTTTCTTTTTTCAGAAATTGATTTTGCTCTTCAGGGCCATCCAAAACTCACCACTTGCAGCTCAGCTAGGGAAGCAGGCGAGCGGTTGATTGCCCATCTCCATCCTGGATCTCTGGCAGCAGCACGGGGAGGGGAAACTGTGGGACCTGCTCTGCCACCACCGCATCACAGTGGTCCCCAAAAAGTGGAGAGGACAGGGCTAGCCCCCTGTAGATGTGACTGCCTGGTGACACAGGGCTGGAGGAGAGGACACCATGGCTGTGTCACTCAGAAGGTCCCAGGCAGGACCACACTCCAACCATCACGGTGCAGCAGGATCCTCCAAGAAGTTGCCAGAATTGCACAGGGCCCAGAGCTGGAAGGTTTTACCCATCCAGCTGGGCTACCAGTGGTTGGCAACCACCTCCCCCAACCTGGCCAGCATCCCCTGTGCCCCAAGATCTCATCCAGCAAGAAACATTGCCCCCCCCCAACAGGCGGTTGTTAATTAGCCCGTCGGCCTCTTTATTTAAGGTGCACACTGGCCTCTAGTGGTGCAGAGACAAATCCTTTGTGATATTGACTCTGGGGCTGTGTTACAGGAATGGGTGACAGCACAAATGACATAGGTAATGTCTTTATACACACATACATGTCACTTTGTTCATTTATTTATATATACACACGCACCCATGACCTGCTGCTCTATGTCTGTCATACCTAACCACAGCGCACCCTCGCAGGGGATTTCTCTCTTACTACTTGAACAGCAGGAGTTTCCTTGTTGCCCCTTTCTGGCAGAAACGAACCAGTTCTCTGTGGTGCTGAGCTGAGCAGCGTAACTAAAAACCAGCTCAGCTCCGGGGCCTGGTGATGCTTTGGGAAAGCCATGGCCCCTACACGTTGACTGATTGCTCCTGCTGGGTACAAATGGGCCAGTTTCTGGCTGAAATCTGGAAAGAAGACTGTCAACACTGTAAAAAAGTTTTCGCTTGAGATTTCAAGCTGAAAAAACAGCTTTTCTATGAAAATTCAGAACCAAGAAAAGTTGGTCTTGGCACAGATGACAGCTGGGAACATCAGAGGTGGTTGATGGTAGTGGCATCACTGCTGCAACCAGGCAGATCCCAAAATGGAGAGCTCTGAAGAACATAAGAGCTAGAAGTCCAAGTGAAAATCAAAACTTGGGCTTATTTCTCTTGAAATAAGTAGTTTCTCTTGACTTACTGGCAGCTTTGAAGGGAAGCACGGCCAGGGCCCTCCCTGCCCAGGAAGTCCCTTTATGTGCTCAGGCAGGAGGGTGCGCTCGGAAAGCTGCCAACGAGGCCCCATCTTACAGGCTCAGAGGATAACTGGGGTTGGAAGGGACCACTGAAGGTCCTCCAGTGAAACCTCCAGAGACTCCTCTCAGCCTGTGCATCCAGCACTGATGTTAGCTGTGTTTGTTAACGAAGGCCAACCTTTAGGGTATTTCATTGTCTCCAGGACCTCCTGGAGAGCTGCTCCAAGGGCACAGCCTGGTCCTCTGCATGGAGGTAGGGCAAAAGCCCTACTGCACTCCTTCATGAGGTCCTTTCCTGAAGGATCACCCCTTTCTCAAGTGGATGGCATCCTTTTCTCCTCTCCCTTTCTTGGGGCTGGAGAATAATAAACATGCCACATTTACAAATTAGTTTTTTGCCACCCTTCAACTTTTCACATGAGAAGGTGCCAGCTTCAGGGTCCCTCTGACCAGCCCCAGTTAACTCTGCACTGGAAAGACTCCAGCCAGGACACATCTGGCAGAGCCCACCAGGAGCTGCTGAGGCTACAGGATTCAAAAGGCAGCTCCAGGGCAGGACCGGGCCATTGGCCGCATCATCTTGGGTAAGAGTGGGCAAATGGCCACAGGCAGACCCAAAACCCTCACTGGTCCATACATCCCCCTCCTCTCCTGCTCAGCCAGGCTGCTGCAGGCACAAGTGCATTGACCATGTGTGATCCATATGCAGCATTATGGAGGGCAGCTGCCTGCAGAGAGAAAATAAGCCACTCATGAACCAAGGCATCACTGCAGCTTTAGGAGCATAATCAAACATGCCATCTTATCTGCTAAGCTACAGGCACAAATAGCAGTGGGATAAGGAGGTATTCACTGTCTTCAGGGTGACGAAAGAAAGAAAGCAAGAAAGAAAGAAGAAAAGAAAGAAAGAAGGAAAGAAAGAAAGAAGGAAAGAAAGAAAGAAGGAAAGAAGGAAAGAAGGAAAGAAAGAAGGAAAGAAGGAAAGAAAGAAAGAAAGAAAGAAAGAAAGAAAGAAAGAAAGAAAGAAAGAAAGAAAGAAAGAAAGAAAGAAAGAAAGAAAGAAAGAAAAGAAAAAGAGAAAGGAGAAGAAGGAAGGGAAGGAAAGCCCTCTTGAGGGAAGCTCACCAGGGTTGGGACCAGCCTGCAGGGAGGGTTTGAGGTGCTGGACATGACCAGCAAAAATAAATGTGTTGATGTTGAGCAAGAAGACAAGCCCTAGCCTTATCGCAGTGAGTCCCTTTCTCCCAACCATTGCAGACCCTGGCCCAGGTTACCCAGAGAAGCTATGGATGCCCCATCCCTGGAGGGGTTCAAGGCCAGGCTGGATGGGGCTTGGAGCAACCTGCTCTGGTGGGAGGTGTCCCTGCCACGGGGCAGGGGGTTGGAACTGGGTGATTTTTCAGGTCCCTTCCAACCCAAACCATTCTATGACAGTTAAACAAACTCTATAGCTTCAGTGCAAAGAAACTGCACGTGGGTGTCTCTGGGCAACCTGCTCCAGTGTCTCACCACGCTCACAGTAAAGAATTTCTTCTTAATATCTAATCTAAATCTCCCCTCTTCCAGTTTAAAACCATTACCTCTCGTCCTATCACCACATTCCCAGAGAGAAAGTCCCTCTCCACCCTTTCTGGAGGCCTCCTTTAAGTACTGAAATGCTGCTATAAAAATGCTTATATTTGAATAGTTTTGTTTCATCTGTACTTTTACATCTGATAGCTCATGGTGAGAAGGAGCAGAAGCGCCACTCAAGCCTTGGAGATGCCACCATGAAGCAAAACGCCATGAAATCACCCATTCTTGCTTGGTCCCCCCAGCCCCACTCCCCTTTGTCACTGTGCTCATAGGAACATCTCACCTCCAGGTCTTTGGGCAAGTTTGCTCAAATTACTCATCAGATCTAAAAGCTCTGTGGGGGACTGCCAGACAGATGGCAGAAAGACAAACAGGCAGCTGGCATGGCTGCAGCACATCGTTGCCTCAGAAAACCAGGCAAAAAATGGGATGTGTGTCATCTGAAGGCCTCTCGGAAGAACCTCAATGTAGCCAGCGCTGGGTGAGAGGAGATGGACCATTACCCTGGACTCCTCTCCCACTGGTGGTGTTCAAGGAGAGTGGGTGGAAATGAGTGGACAAGCAAAGGGGCAGACAGCCAGATACATCACGGAACAAGAAAAGGTTCTGATAAACCCAAAGAAATTGCAGCCTCACTTGAGAGAAAGCTACAGGATCTCCAGGGCAGAGCAAGGGCTGGAGCAAACTTAAACATGGAGAAAAGAGATTTTCTCTGGCCCCTTTGCCCAGGTCTGAGAAACCGGAGTAGCAGAGACAGAGAGGGTCACTGCAGAGGACCTGACCCCAGCCTTAATTCCCTCTGTAATGCCAGAAGGAGATATGAGCTCCCTATCAAGCCACATGTGTTGTCATAAATATTTCTCCTGAGCAGCCAACATAAAAATGAACAGGAGTCCTTGATCCAGGCCCAGCAAGGACAGATTTTTTTTTTCCCACCAAGTGAAACAGGGCAAAAAATAAAATCAAAAAATATTTTGACTCCCTTTGAAACGTTTTGACTTCCACCAAAAAAACTTCCATGGGTGCCCAGACATTATTTACTAACAGAAAGGGCTCTTGTGCCTTTGTAGTTTGAATTCTCACAGGCAGGTGCCATCTCAAAACAAAAGTGGGAAGGTTTTCCTTTGAAGATTTTGAACCAATTTTTTTCTTTTTGTCAACTACCAAGTGAAACATTTTGTTGAAAAAAAATGCCTAAACATAATATTTTGACATTTTCAAAATGTTCTCCTGTTCCCTTTAGCCAAAACATGTTGCTATATTCAAAGCAAATTCACAGATCCCCCTCAGTCCTTCCAAAACACCCTGGGTTTGCTGAATTTTGTGCTAATGGAGGGCTGCTCATGCAGCCATGCAGCTTGAGCGAGGGGCAGGGAGGACAGGGGGAACTGAGATGGGGTTTGAGGAGTTGGAGAGGGAAGATTGAGGGGGACAATGGCTTGTAGGGTGCCTGGAGTACGGTGAGGAGGAGGTGAGGAGAAGCTGGGAGAGGGTGAGGGGGTCCTGGCAGGGATGGAGAGGAGCTGGGGAGCCAAGCGACTTCATGGGTGCAGGTGGTGGGATTCACAAGGTAGCACAGGGAAAGCATTATGGATTCTGATGGGCTGAGGAGCCCCAAAAGGGGGTCATCCACAGCTTTTGCACCCACCATCTGCAGGACAGCTGTTGGGTGGAAAAGAAAGACCCATCCCTGCTGCTCACTGTGCCCTGCAGACCCTGGGATGTGCACCCTGGGCTGTGAGCCCCTTTCTCCTGACGCATCAAAACCACCGGCGGCGAGCTCTGCTCACAGCTTTCCCCTGTGGAGAAGATGGGAGGAAAACAAAATAACCACATCTGAGAGGCTCTATTTACGCTGCTTACCGGCAGCTGTGCCCCACTGCTGCATGCTTTGTCAGCACAGAAACTGTGTCAGCAGCAGTGACCCGCGCTGGGAAGCAGACCCACCTGCCAGCACAGTGGGAAGCTGGTCCCCATCTCTCCATTCCAGAGCTTGTCCAGGGTGGACGGGTCTTTGGCCACCCCATGGAGTGAGCTGGAGGGATGGGGCTCTGTGCTTTCACCAGGGTGCAGAGACTGGCCACACATCCCCAACTCTCCAGGCTGACCATGACTGTGTAGGAGAGCACTGGGGCTGAATGGAAGTTCTCTGCAGATGTTCTCACTGCTGCTCAGGGCTAGTGGAGGTCCAGCAGGCTGTGAACGCTGGGGCTGCTGGTGTGGGGGCTCTTCAAGCTAGGTGAGGAGGCAAACCTGCAGCCTGAATTCAAGAGAGAGGTAGCTGCAGAGCCGTTACCCTTTTGGGTCCCATCCAAACCTGTTTCCATGGCAAAGGAACAAACACGGCACACACTATCAGTAGAATCAGCAACAGGGTGACGTCTCAATATGCCTATATTTCCTGTTATTTTACCAGATTCATAGGTGGATTCATAGGTGATTCACAGGGTTCATGACCTCCTCAGATACTACATTATTTGGAATGCTGTGGGCAGCTGTTATAATTAGCAACTAATTTCTTTAATTCAGTAGAAGAAGAATCACATCACCCTGCCAAGCCAGGTCTCAGCCAGCCATGCACAGGTCACAGGGGGCTATGGGGCTGTAGGACCCTTGAAGGACCCATATCCAAACTCATGACAGTCTTTCCAAGCTCTACTCCCATCACAGCTGGAGTTGTCCTGCCCCACAACACAGCACACAACAATAATGACCTACACACGGCCAGCATCCTTCAAAAAAAGCCAGTCCCTGGACCCCCGTGATGGAGAAAACCCTGTGTCTGCAAGAGATGAATAAAGAGGATAATGAGAAGAGGGCAAAAAAAGGAGCCTGAGGGAGACTGCTAGGGGCTGAGGTTTGTCTGATGGTTTTGGTGCACTTTTTTGATGCTGATGTTTCCAGCATCACCAGTGGAAGATGATTTCGAAGCCCAGAATTTGGGCCTGACCTGATCCCAGAGTGGCTAAGGAAGATGACCCAGACTGACAGTGGCAAAGAAAAGATTTGGAGAAATCTGGTGAAATGTCTCAGGATTAAGACAATTAGTATCTCTTGAAGTGTGGAGAACGCTTCCCAGTGGGCAAGTTAGATGAAAGCTCTGGTGCTGATCACAAGCCAGGAGATGGTGTGGGATCTGCTAGGGAGGACTCAGCAGCTCTCCATTTCAACCACGCTGCTACAAGACCAGTTTCCTCAGAAGAAGTTCTGGCCCAACAGTTTATCCTCACATCAACAGCACAAAGCTGGACAGATGGAGGATTTCAAGGGGAAATTATTTAGATAAGAGATTATCAGGTATACTTCGATGTCAGCTGAGCTTACGGGCTTAATGCAGAATGATGAATCACGCATCCAAATACGTATTATTTTCCCTGGAGGCGCTGTCCTGTGAAATTTATTTCCTTCTGAAGGGCCTTGTAAATCATTTGTAACAAATAATCCACAGTATTGCCAACCCCACGTGTTCTAAAACACAGAGTCATGTGTCAGGAGATTGGCCTAAAAGTCATGAGAACTTTCCTTTCTAGCTGTTTTAGGAGGTGGGCCTTTCTCAGCTTTCTGAGCTTTTCTTGTTCGCTCACCCATTTGTCAAGCTTTCCTCTCCACTCCCCACTCCTGGCTCTGTGATACAGATATATATATATATTCCAAAAGGAAGCTGGTGTTCCCTTGAGATCTCTCAACTCCCGTATCTGGACCTGTCACACATGAGCATCGTGCTGCTTATTTGCTTCTCCTGTTCTCATGGTGCTGGAGAACAGTTTGCCCACAAACCACCCAAACCCAGGCATCAAGTCAACCTCACCACCGGTGGCCAGCATGAAGGGGCTTGCTGGGTTTGATACCACTCTTCCCTTATGGGAAACTGCACATGGATGCCTGTGCTCGCTGGCATCACTCTGTCACTGGCTTTTCCCAACCAGCAGTGGGTTTTGGGATGTTTATCCAGGTCCGCCTCTTTGGCTGGCATAATTTTTGGCAATGACTCCCATTCTCCACTCCAGGGAATAGACACAGAGGGACTCACATCCCAAGTGTGGCTGGAGGCAGGAGAGCAGAAAGTTTCCTTGCTGGGGCCCATGTATATCCCCCGCCTGGGGACAGTCCTCACTCTCTGTCCTCTCCCACCATCTGCACTGCTCCCTCTCACCCCAAGCTGGGTGGTCCCCTCTTTTTGTGCTACCCCCAGCTTCATTTCTGGGCAGCCCTTCTGCAACAGAGGCATCTTCACTCCCTTGTGGGAGACAACCATGAATGAAGCCTGATGGCCAGAAGATTAGAGACCAGATTGACAACCACTACAAGTGCCTTCCAGTGCAGCAGATCCTTTGGCCGTCTCCAAAACCAGCCCATGATTTTGGGGCATCAACATCCACCTCTCCTTGAAACAGAGTTGGTGGAGGAGACCCTCATCAGCAACTCGCTCTGGAGTACAACGAGCTGAAGGTGTCACGGGAAGTGGCTCACAGCAGGACCAGGGCTCCTCACAAACAGCCTCAGGGCCCAGGGACTCAGGAGCTTTCTGAAATACGGAGATCATGGATACTGCAACAGCAAATTTTCACCCTTTCCGTGGACATTAGCGGGGAATAATTTGTGCTGAGCGAAGGCTGCAGCAGTTTGCTGCCCCTATCTGATCATCTCCCGTGATAGGTGTCCAGCCCTATCTGATCCAGCAGTTATTGAAAACTCAGCTGAGTGTGACTGGGATCATTTTTCAGGGTTTTCATGTTGCTCTTTAACCACGGTGAAAATTAAAGAGCCAACTGTGGAACAGGAGAAAGCTCTGTACTTTCACTATGACACTTTCTGGTAATGAGATATTTATTAATGTTCATTTCTTCTTAAGGGAAACAAACCAAACCCAATCCCTTATCTCTTTCTCGGTGTTTAAGTTATGAGTAACACAGGAAGCTATCAGGCCATGAGACAGCAAATACACCCTGCTCGGGAGCCGGTGGGTGTAGGAGATACAGCGATAAAACCAAGATAGATCAAATCACTCCCATTTACCTAGAGCTTTTTGCAACTCTTGAAATGATGTAGGGATCTAAAGATGCTTCGTCTTTTTTATGAGAAAAGCAGCTGTGATTTAGCAGTTTAATCACTTTTGTCACAAAGAAATGCAAAACAAAGCCCATCACCAGGATACATTTTTTTTCAAAGCTGTTTTGTTTCCCATCAGCAAGGAATGATTTTACCTCCTAATGGCATGCTGAGATAGACACCTACTAAAGCCTTTGATGATATAGTGGCCAGGCTTAGAGCAGTGCTCTGGAGTTGCTGTCCCACTATGGGCTTAGTAACCGTGTTCATAGCCAAAACTTGCTGACTTTGGGTGCTCAGCAGGTTTTCAGAGACAGCTGGTTGACTTGGGGGTGATTTGGAATCAGCCACATAAAGAAGAGCTGCCCTAGCACTGGACAGGATTTGGCTCACGGGCTCTTGCCCTAAGGTTGACTTCCAAATGACTTTGTTGGCCCTGCAGGACCCCAGCCCTGGCTGCTGTTGCTCTCTTGCACCCACCACTGGCACAGCCAACCTGCACTCCATGAACCTCAACTCCCTCCTACGCTCCCGACTTGCAAACCCCTCGCTGCTCTGCACACAGGCACCAGGGTGTGATGAGATGAGTTTCTTAAGAAGAAAACGCAATGAAGTAATTATTTCCTTTGTCATTATAATCACTCCCATGTGATGTATTAGCAGGGCTGGAAACTTCACAGTTCCTCTGCCAAGGAAGCTGTGGGTCTCACCAAACCACGCCAGCACTGCTCCCACCCCAACTGCAGCTCTTGGCCAAGCAATTTCCCAACTACCCAGCTCCACCCCCAGCTCCTCGTAAGCTTTGGGACTTTCATTGCAGACCCCTTCCCATGCTCGTGTCCTTCCTGCAGCTCAGCTCCCCCGCTCACTACTTGGGAAAGGGCCATGGAGCATCCAGAGGAACCCACCTCCCAGTTGTGGCCAGTGATAGTGGGAGATACAAAACTATTACTGACCCTGCCACTGAGTGTGCGCTAAATCAGATTTCTCCACAGGTTTGTGATACAGCCAACCTGCGGCACCTGTGCATAAGAAAAGCAAAACTTTCCCACAGAAAAATGGATACCCCTTCTCAGGCTCCAAAGCCTTGCTAAGCCTTCCCAAAGAAAGGGCCACCAGTTCATTAGGATTTCATAACGCATCGTTTTCCTCTATGCCTTAAAAATGGTGGTGAAAGGATCCAAAGCTCACTTGCTGCTGCCAGCCCAGACAAGAGGAGTTATAGAAGATCTGGAAGCTTTGTATGCTCAGTAGACTTTTTAAAACCTATTTTTTATTTCATATTTGCTGGCTTTGACGTGTGACTGCATTTTCCATGGCAGTGCAGTAAAAGGTCTTGCTGTGCTGGTTGTTGGACACATGTGCAGCATGACTCAAGACAGAGACTGGCTGGCAAAAGGTCTTCATGGGGCTTTTGAGAAAAAGTTGCCCTCTGCCACTTCTCCTTGGTGAACAACGAGGGTTTCCCACTTGGGTATTGTCTGGGTTGGTCCCCAAATCACTTAAGCGGAGGCACTGCGTGGTCTTTCTTATGGAGAAAGGCACTTCCCACAGGTTCTGCAACAGCACGCCAGCCAGGAGGCATGCAGGTACGGTGTCCCTGTGTCCTACACCGGCTGCTCATCTCTCCAGGCCCCTGAGGTGGGGAAGGGGAGGCTGCTAAAAAACACAGGCAGGTTCCAGATAGCTCTCCTGGGAATCGCAAGGCAAAGAAAAGTGCTCCAAAGCCTTTCTTCTCCATATCCAACACTTCTCTCAATGACAGCAGTGACCTGCTTGTGGTTACCGGGGAAATCTACAGAAACCCAGGGGAAATCCCACCTTTTTGTACAGAGGTGGCAAAATTAACATCTCTGTCCCACAGCAGCCATCCCATCACATCCTATGGCTACTAAGGGGCCCAGTGAAAGCATAAGGCTTATTCACGGGCTGATAGTATCCATGGCCAAGGAAACAGTTGCCCTGCCCTTTGCCCACCACAGTCCATGGAGCCTCCTGCCAGAGCCCCAGTGCCTCACAGGAGCAGAGCAGGGCAGATGCTTTGGCATGTCCAACTAACCCAACTCGCCTTTTGCTCATGAAAACAGTGAGGGGCCCTTCCAGGTGTGCCTCCAGGTGCTACAGGGGTCAATGGTCCCAAAACACATCTGTCCTCACAGCAGCAGAGCTCTCATGGGCCACGGCAAGGCTTGGAAATGAACACTGAGGGCAGGTCTCTGCAGCCATGAAATAAATTGTGGGTTCATTTAATCTCAAGCCCATATGAATGAAGCTGGTGCTTCACTGCAAACAAAGGATCTCTTTCTTCTTCTCTCACTCCTTCTCTCCTCTTTGGATGGTAACTTTTTATAGCACCACTTGGGTGTACCTCGCTAACTAATTCCACCCGTTCATAAGCCCTGTTTTGGAAGGAAAACAAGGGTGGTTGATTGTACAGTTAAAGGGGAAGCGAAGCTCTGCAGCACATCATGGCATCAGTCCCTGCATTGCCATCATCCAGAGATGGCCAGTGGCACAGCCAGCTATAGCAGCAAACTGGGCTTGGAGGAGTCTGACAGCAGCCACGCTCTTAATGGGGGAAACATGCAAAATCAGGACTTTCTGTTTTAGTAAGATCAGGCCAAGTGGAGCTAAAGGAGAATTTCCTAACTGCTCCATTTTGGAGTACTTGGCAATTTTATTTCACTTTGGAAAGTGCAGATTTGTCAAAACTCGAATTTTTCACTGTAAACTTGCTGGGTTTTCTCAAATTTTGCTTGAAAAAGGTTTCTCTGGTCTGGGAAGAATGGCTGGTTAAAATCTGATATGAAACAAAATCACCAGTCCTTAGGGACTCTCAGTAAGGAGGGGGAATGAACAAGTTTGAGCTGGATGCTCCAATAAGTGACAATTTACCCTCTTGAGTTATGGAGAGTGGTGAGTGGAGAGACTGGGACACCCTCACCATAGTGTGGGCTGGACGTGAGTGAGTCTCCCAGGGGGTGTGGGGAAGGACCATACGAGGAGTATCTGCTCCCAGGTGGGTCTGGAAGAAGGCAGGAGACAGCATGGGTGCTAAGGAGAGGACAGGCCTGGCTACCAGCCATACCGAGGGTTTTAAGGGACAAATCTTGCTTCTCATGAGAAATGTCAGAAAACCACATTTCAAGGACATCCCATAATGGGAACGGGTTTGTAATCGCAACTGGTGCTGCAGAGTGGAGTAACTGCTGCTCACCTGCCTCTCGGGGTGCACAGCATGGAGCACAAGCACCTCTGATCTCTATCGCTGCGCCGCTTCGTTTCCCAACGCCAGGCTGCGGCGACAGCAGTTATGAGATGAGCTGGCCCCTTCACCTCCACCGCACCCACAGTGGCTCTGGGAACGGCATGGCTAGAGACCCACAGGGGTCTCCTGGGGGCAAGCCAGGTGGCTCAGGTGACACAGGATGACCCCTCCAAAAGTCACAACTCCAACCCCACAGACACGGCAGGACCCCAGGCTGGTGCTCCTTTCCTGCAATGCTGCTCCACATCCAACACGGTTAGCCCCAACTGGCATGCAGGCAGGGGCTCATGCCAACCACAGCCAAAGTTGTCCAAAAGCTTGAGAAGAGCCCAGTGGCACACATGGAAGTGCCTGGAGAAGGATGGAATGCACCCTGAATTTCCACTGCTTTGGCCAAGCACCAGCAGGTCCCAGGAGGTTTGCTTTGTCTCCTAAAATCTCAGCCCAGAGCCATGCAGTTCTGTTAAAAATCTCCGCTGTTAGTAAGAAAAATGTTATGTTCCTAACATGGAGGGTAGCAAGAGGAAGTTTGAAAAGGTCTTTGACTCATTAAGTCTCTGAAACAAGGAGGCAAATAGGTGGAGTTCACAAGTTTTAAAACCTCATAATTTTTTAGCCTATATCCAGGTTGCAGAGTCCTGCTGAGTCCTCAAACCCAATACAGGCATCATTTACCATCTGCTGTAGGGGCTACTGAGGACTCTTGCAAAGGACAGTTTGAGCTTCCCTTGACTTTAGTTTAAAAGAACCCACCTTAAACTGCAAAAGAAATCTCTCAGAGTGTTTTTCATTGGATTTTTTTTTTCTATTTTCAGAGAGCAGGGGGAGTTTTAGAATTTCAGAAAGGTCATGTTTTCCCCTTCCAGCTATGAAAGCAGCTCTTTCACCTGTACACATGTATACAAATTCAGAAAGTATGTGTTGGTATAAAGTATTACCCACAACGACTTGTTAGATTAAAATCTAGATAAGTTTCACCTCCTGAATTTTAACTACACCTTACTTGGTTCACTAAGTTTTTTGAGTGAATGATACAAGAAGATGGTTTTCAAAATGCCTTTAAAATATACGAGCGTGGTTCAGTAAAGTCCTAACCCATATCTCATGTTAGGCTTCATAAATTTTTGTTACATCACAAGAAAAAAACAATAAAGGGGAAAAGACAGGAAATGAGCCCAAACATCTAGGTCTCACAATGAGCAAAATTCAGCTCCGAATCCTATCAAGCCTAGTCCCAAAACTGCAGTGTACTTTTGTGGTAGGGTGGTACCTTGTTGTTGTTATTTGCTTGTTGGTACTCAACCAATTTTTGAGAAATCACAACTGAAATCTTGAGATGCAGAAGCCACAGCGTTAATATCTTTGACACTGGAAAACAGCTGTGACCCAGGCTGAAATGGAGATTCCTGAAGGCAACAACCGACCAGTTACAAATGCATTACACCCTCAAAATGCTGTAGGAAGGGTCCAATGGAAGGTCCAGTGCATCCACACGCTGGGGCATCTTCTGCCCACTCTGAGCTGCAGATAACCATGCCATGACTGAGGAGTGGCCGGGGTGTCCCTTTGTACCACTGCTGGTTTCTCCTTCGTACAACAGTTTGTAAATAAAACGGTTGGGTTCACCAGGGACAAGAAGCTCAGAAGCAGGTGGTGGTTTTGTCCTCAGAGCGGTCGCTCACCTCTGGAACTCAGGAGATCTCCTGTCATGCTGACACCAGCAGGAACCTGCTTCTGTTTTGGCGGAGCTGGAAAGTCATTGCAGGGAGTTTTGCGTTGTCATCTTCCCATCTGGAAGCCTGTCCTTTCAGAGTCCAAGGCCACCGTGTCACCTCACTGCCTCGAAGCAGCTTCACAGGGGTAGCAGTGAAGAATGCCTCAATGCAGATGTTTTGTCTGACAAAAGCAGAGCCAGCCCTTGCCTTCAAGGCTCTCTAGCAGGCTCTAAAAAAACATTAATGGAGGAGAAATAACTCTCACCTTCAAATTAGAGAAAAAGCAGCCCTCCAGTCCACTGACATTTGAGGATTTAGAGAGCAGCAGCAGAACTACCAGGAAAACAGTCCTCTTGTGACACAGACGCAATCTGACCACTCTTAATAACTGATAATAAATAAGGCACACAGATTTCTTTAAAAATTATTTCCATGATGGCAGCTTTGTCAGCTGCCTGACTCCTCTGTAGCTCTGTGGTCATTCACCCGTGTATAGCCAGCAGCAGAACAGGCTCTTCCCTGGGAGAAGAGGAGATCAGAGCACCACAAGCCCCCAGCAAAAGGAGTAGCCCTCCCAGGGGCTCCTGTGGTCCCAGGACCCTTGGGGTGCTGACAGCAGAGGGACATGGAGAGCAGCGGGGTGGTTGCTTAAGCCCAGTCTGCACAGCAAGGTGGTCCCAAGTGCTGCTGTAGGGACCCCAGTGAGAAGTTCCATGCCCCTTCCTAATGGAAAGGAGCAGCAGAAGAGATAAGAAATTGAGGAATAAAAGAAGATGTGAAGCTTTGGGAACCTGGAGGAGTGGGTTACCAGAGACCTAGCTGGACAGCCCCAACACTGAAGAGATCCAAAGCAGACAGAAAGGCATGGGCACCCCTCCCCGTGCCAAACACAGCTGAACGTCCATGATGTTGTCATGGTGGCAGGGCTGTGTCTCACAGCACTGCCCAGAGGGGCAGGAGCTCTCTGGGGACACAGACCAGGGACTCAGGGGTGTAAAATCACCTTTTAAATGGTTCTAGTTGACCGTGGGGGGAGCAGGTGGTTAGCCACCAAATCCTACTCTGAAAAGTGAAAACCTGCTTGTTTTTTATCAATAATCCCAAACTAACAACCGAAAACTGAAAGTTTTGTTTTCAAAGCAAAGTTTTCATTTTTTTCAGTTCTCTACAAACCACCAAATGTTTGCCAGAGAGGTTTCAACACAAATGCCTTCACCAGCACCTCTCTTTCTGGTTGGTACCTCTCTCCAGGCTGCTGCAGAAGTGGTCAGTTCTGGTATGGTTCCCCCCAGTGAAAGCTGCCCCTGTCCACAGCAAAAGGGTTCATCAAAATGTCCCTATGGTCCTGCTGGGAGATGCATAGATGATGCCTTTTGGGGACTCTTTCAGGTGACAGGCTGGTGGGGGATGTCACCCCCTGCCAGCTTGCTCCCACCACCATCCCTCCTGGAGCTCTCCCTGAGTCACTTGGGGCTGTATGGGAGCACTCTCCAGCCGATGGTGCTGCCCTACACTATGTCTGGCCTCAGACCTCCCCTGCTGGAGACCTTTAAGTAATTTTGGGGCACTGTTTCTCTTTGCTCTTTAAAAAAAATGTTCTTTGAATCTACAGCCCTCACACTTTGCTGCTTTACAGGTTCTGCTCTGACCCTTGGCCGTGCTAGAGGGGTTTAGGATCATAGAATCATAGAAAAACTACACTTGGAAGGGACCTTAAAGATCATGCAGTCCCACCCCCTGCCCTGGGCAGGGACACCTCCCACCAGACCAGGTTGCTCCAAGCCCCATCCAGCCTGGCCTTGAACCCCTCCAGGGATGGGGCAGCCACAGCTTCTCTGGGCAATCTGGGCCAGGTCTCACCACCCTCACAGCAAAGAATTTCTTCCCCAGATCTGATCTCAGTCTGCCCTCTTCCAGTTTGAAGCCACTACACTTTGTCCTATCTCTACATGCCCTTGTCAAATGTTCCTCTCCAGCTTCCCTGTAGGTCCCCTTCAGATACTGGAAGGCTGCTATAACGTGTCCCTGGTGTGTTTTCTTCTCCAGGCTGAACCCCGCCAGCTCTCTCAGCCTGTCCTCACAGGAGAGGTGCTCCAGCCCTTGGAACATCTTCATGGCCCCCTCTGGACCTGCTCCAGCAGGTCTGTGGGTTCTTTCAATGAACCTCTCACCTGTTCTCCAGGCGGCTCCAGCAGAGCCTGTCAGCATCCAAAGATTTCCTTCCAGCTTTGCTAATGAAGTCAGCTCTTCACCTACCTAGCAGGATGGAAAGAGCTTTTAAGGAAATCAGCTTGCTGTTTAAATCCTTCTCATCAAACATGGATGAGACACTGGTGGATCCCTCAGAAAGGTGGCCAGGACCTCACAAAGAGGAGTTTACCCAGTTCATTGTGCGAGTGCAGAAAGGGGGATGTAATTTTTGAAGGCACCAATGGCACAGACCAAAAAAGCAGGTATTTATTCTGGAAAACCCAGCTGGGATTTTTCTCCCAGTCAGTTGATGGGATTCCTGAAAAACTGAGAGATAACAAAGCCTGAGGTGTGTTTGGGCTGTATTTAGTTGCCCAGATCTTCACTCCTCTTGCAGGAAGTGAGGCTGGCACGTGGATCTCCAGCAAATCTGCCAGGACTGGGCACTGGTGCTCTTTGGGTGGCTCTGGCTCCTGTGAGCCAGCCTTGCTGAGCAGGGGAGATGTGACTGACACCAGTGACCAAACCCTACACATGCCAGCACGGACGGGGCTTCTCACAGCAAACCATCCCCTTCCCAAGCCCTTCAGAGCAGTTGCTTCTGTTGATGATCATCTACAGAGATTGATTGTGCTGCCTTCACAGTAGTTTCTATGTCACAAAATTGGCAGTCATTAAATATCAAAGTACTTTTCACAGAGAACAATGTATTTCGGGGTTTTGCCAAATTATTAGCCCAAGCAGATGGAAACAGTACCAGGGAGGAACTTACTATTTATGCTGGTCAAAAACTAAGTCTAGGGACAGAAGGTACCCATAAATGTTGTCACCCGACTGGCCATAATGTATGTGTTATATATATGGTGGTATACTTTGTGTAGAAGCAATAGTTTTGGGTTGAAAGCAGAAATAAAAAGGCAAAAAGGAGATGAATGCTGGAGAGAAGTGACTCCTCCAGATCTGCTCTGCATCTTCTTTCAGTTCACATCACACTGCAGAAAGGCGTTAGCTGGGAGCAGGCTGACTCTCTGCCACTCAGGTCCTGTGCAAGCCCCAGCCCGAGCTGGTCCCGGTGTGGCTGCTGGCTCCCTTCCTACCCTGTCCAGTTGTCCCTCCACCCGAAAAACCTCCAAACAAAATTCCCTTGTCCAAATCCCCACAGCAGCTCCCGAACTGCCTCCCCCTGGTCCTGCACCCCCTTCGGGTTACCAGTGCAAAGTTACACACTCTCTGTGTCGAGAAACACACTCAACTCTGTTCTGACCTTTCCCTAACAGCAGGAGATCCTTGTTCTGTGACAAGTTTCAGTGAATTTGTTTTACACGGTCATAAACTGGGGGATAGAATGTCTCCGCCATCATCTCTGTGTGTTTCCAGAGAGCCACAGGAGGGTTTTCTCGCTGCTTCTCTACAGCTGTAAACTCAGCGCTTCTTACCTTGAATCTGAAAGGTGGGGGTTTCTCCCAGCCATACACACTTTTTGAACTTTGAGGTCAAAATTTTAAGCTAACAAAGCTGCTGGAGGGATTGGAGCATCTCCCTGATGAGGAAAAGCTGAGAAGGCTGTGACTCTTTAGCCTGGAGAAGGCTGAAGGGAGACCTTATTCATGCTCACAAGTATCTGGAGGGTGGGTTGAAGGAGGATGGAGACGGACTGTTTTCCCAGTGACAGGATGAGGGGCAACGGGCACAAGCTGGAACACAGGAAGTTCCATTTGAGTATGAGACAAAACTTCTTGGGGTGAGGGTGGCAGAACCCTGGCAGAGGCTGCCCAGGGAGGGTGTGGAGTCCCCTTCTCTGGAGCCTTTCAAGCCCCACCTGGATGTAGCCCTGAGTGATGTGCTCTGGGCAACCCTGCTTTAGCAGGGAGTTGGACTGGATGATCTTTGGAGGTCCCTTCCAACTCTGACAATTCCGTGAGTTGGTGAAATCCTGGCTGCGCTGGAGCTGATAACCAAGCTTTCCACCCCTTTCCCACCATGCATAAGGTTGAATAACCCTCCTTGTTCCATTTTAAAAAATTTCCTACCTTTGCAAGCCCACCAAAAAAATTTCCCTCTGCCTCCCCCCTGACTCTCATGGCATCAGGGGTTGACTGCAGCCAGACCCACACCTCTGCCACCCCAAAGGCTGTGTCCCTGCCCCTTGGCCACTGGGAACATGAAGAATTAATGTAAAAGGGAAATGCTGCCCGTGATCTGTTTGCCTACCTGTGTTCTACAGACCCCAATCATCTGAACAACTCTAAGTCTTCCTGATAAAAAAGAATCAAAGCCACAATCCCGAAAATTCAAGCTTGGATAAAGAAAATGAAACCTCATTCACACAAGTGTCATGTAACGTGGGCGCCATAAATCCGCACACTAAAAACCAAGACACATTGATGCTAACTCGCTTTTATTTTTGCTTTCTCACTTGTCAAAATCCCAACAGTAATCCAGACATGCGTAAAATATTCAAACTCCACACAGAGCCACAACTCTTTGTGAATGCGGCGCAAAACGGCTTCTGTTCAGAAGAGACCAGTTTGGAACAGGAGCCCTCGCTGCATTAATTCTCTGCTTGCTGTCAACCAACAGTTCCTGTAACCAGGTCAGTTAGTTAAGTTAGTGAAAGAAAAAGCAAGAAGTTTAAAGAGAATCAGTTGAAACCAGGGAAGCTGCACAGTGGAGCTATTCTCCATCAGCTCTCCCCTTCTCATCTTTGGCTGTTGTTTCTCCTCGCTGAGTGTCGTCTCGGTGGGACGTGTCTGTCCGTACCCCCTACCTGGGAGAGCAGGGCTGTGCAGCACCGAGACACCTCGCCAGGCACACCCAGGCAGCTGGGATTCCAGTTCTTTCTCCTTTAAGTCACAGCATGGCTTAAAATCACAGCACCAAAAGGAAGGTCAGAAACCGGGTAGCCTGTCAGTTTTCTGTCTCTCATATTTGGCTGTATTTCTTTTCTCTTTTATTATGTTAGTCAGGTGCTAAACAAATAAAATCAATTCTGAACTTATAAAAAGCAATTGGAAATGTCTAGTCTTTTATAGTGAAATCTCGACTGAAGCAGCCCACAGCACTTGGAGAAAAATCAATCATCATTTCCATCCCGCTACGCGTGCTACTAAAATTAAGAATTGATGTTCGGCTGCAAAGGAAAATTATTTCAAGAGAAGCACCTTAGCAACAGTTTTCGGTGTTCATAAAACTCCTGTTTACGGTTCTTCTCATAACAGACAAACTCCTACATTCCACCATGAATTATAAATATTAATGTTCGACCCTGATTTACATACAGTTTTCATCTTAACAGGCATCAAAATTGCAAGCAGGGCAACAGCACCACTTACAGTAATAGCAAGTAGTAAACAAGTCCTCCACCTAAAGATGTCATAAAGCAAACTGTTAAATGCCCCTATAATTACAGCCTCCCCCTCATCCAAATGAAACTTCAGATTATTTTGCCAGTGGCCTTTTCATAAAGACAGAAAGCCTGACGAGCTGGAGGGAGGCATCTGAGGAAGCACTTAGCTCCGATGCGGCCTAAATATTTCAGTAACGTGCTCTGTCCATTTGAAAGCACCGCGCACTCCGTCTTCTTTGATTTATCGCATCAAAGCCCAAGTAACCTGTATGATGTTAGGTGCCCACCAGATTAATATTCCTCTAGCAGGTGCTGCAGCCACATCGAAACCCACTCTTCCTCCCAGATAATCTCCATCCCACCAGCTGCGTTTGTATTTCTTAACACGACGACGATGCCACACCACCTAGAAATGGCTGCCCATCCCACGCTGGGGGGACAGGCTGGAGAGGGGGCAGAGAGGAAGCTAACAAGGTTCAACAAGGGCAGCTGGGGAGGAAGAATAGAATCATAGACTCATAGAATCATAGAATCATCCAGGCCAGAAGGGACCTCCAAAGGTCATCTAGTCCGACCTCCCTGCCGTCGCAGGGACACCCCCAACCAGCCCAGGTTGCCCAGGGCCTCATGGAGCCTCACCTTGAATATCTCCAGGGAAGGGGCCTCAACCACCTCCCCAGGCAACCTGTTCCAGTGTTCCACCACCCTCAGAGGAAAGAACTTGCCAGGCACCAATAGAGGTTAGGAGTGGACATGCTGGAAAGCATTTCTGAGGAGAAGGATCTGGAGGTCCTGGTAGATAGTAAACTATCCATGAGCCAGCAATGTGCCCTGGTGGCCAAAAGGGCCAATGGCATCCTGGGCTGGGCAGGGAAAAGTGTGGCCAGGAGATGGAAGGAGGTCTTTCTCCCCCTCTACTCTGCACTAGTGAGGCCACAACTGGGATATGGTGCCCAGTTCTGGACTCCCCAGTTCAAGAGAGACAGGGAACTACTGGAGAGAGTCCAGCGCAGGGCANCCAGCTCAGGCTGCCTGACACTCTGAGCCGTGGCACGGCACAGTCCCCTCTGACAACAGGGGTTGCTCTCACCTGGTGCTTCACAGCCAGTTTTCTCAGCCCCTCTGTGGTGGCAACAGCATTGTCACGGTGCTTCAGCGGGGCTTCCAAGAAACCTGGGGGTTTCAGGAGACAGAGCAGCAAACACTTGGGGGGAGATAGCCCTGTCTGGCTCCCAATCCACCCCAGGGTGCTCATCTGCCCAAAATGCTCACAGAAAGGGTGGGGAGGGTGAGAGCACTGCACCAAAAGCAGCTTTTCTGCAACTAGCTCAGCTTTGATCCAGCTGGCTCTCTCAGCCACTGCTCTCTCACCCTGCAGCCCCCCGAGCAGTGATTCAGTCTGATTTACACCATCCCCTGCCCATCCCTTGTTCTGGTCCTTGCTATGCACCAGCCCTCGCAGGTCGAGAGACAGAAAGCTCTTCTGCAGCAGTGACCTCCACTCTGCTAGCCACATTTTTTCCCATGAATAGATTTTTCAGACTCTCAGTGGTGTGCAACAACTAACTACCACTTTTCAATTGGTGTAATTAAGTGTCCATGAGGTTGCCTCCATGGAGTAAGCCTTCTTCACAGCCACACTGGCCATGCACTCCCACCTTCCTAGCTCTCCTTGGGAAGGCAGCAGAGAGATATCGTGCTCTGCTTCTGTCTTGCCCTCTTTTTCTTTCAACTCACATCCTGCATCTGCTTCAAAAATACCTCAGTCAACTTTCTGGATTCAATAACTGACTTTGATAGAGAAATGACTGTTCCGGTATATGGTAAATGAGAGTGGTCTCCAACACTGTGAAATTTAAGTCTGGGAAATGAACTTTAATAAAATGCGCTCCAGTAATGTACTGTGACAGCTTTTAGTGAAATCAACTCCAACACTTTTGATTCTCCCAGGAACGCAGAGAGATATACTCCAGTAGCCTTGAGCCACGGAGTAAGAAAGCAGACAGCTTGATGATAAATGGCCCTAGAAACCTAAATCACAGCTGCAGCAAATGAACAATATGTGGACACTACTCACTGGCTTTTTGTTGCCGCTACCCAGCAGAGCTGTGGGCAGCCAGAACATGAGTGAGCACTGACACCTAGTGGGACAGCCCCGGGCGAGGAGCCTTGGGGTAAAATAGGTTTATTTTACTAAAGAACTAAAAAACATCAACAGCCAGCCCGCCCTGATGCTAAATGCCAGCGTTGGCTTATTTGTGCCCCTTCGTCTCCTGCAAGTGGATTTAGTTTGGATTTCTACACACTGCACCTTTGCCAGGTGGAGGGAGGTCATCCTCCCCCTCTGCCTCCCCCTGGGGAGGCTGCATCTGGAGCACTGCGTCCAGTTCTGGGCTCCCCAGTTCCAGAAGGACAGGGAACTGCTGGAGAGGGGACAGCAGAGGGCTATGAAGATGATGAGGGACCTGGAACATCTCTCTGATGCGGAAAGGCTGAGGGACTTGGGTCTTCATAGTCTGGAGAAGGCTGAGGGGGGATCTGATCAACACCTAGAAATACTTCAAGGGTGGGTGTCAGGAGGATGGGGCCAGGCTTTTTTCAGTGGTGCCCAGTGACAGGACAAGATGAAATGGTCATAAACTTGTACATAAGAAGTTCTGTCTAAACATGAGGTGGGACTTCTTCCCTGTGAGCGTGGCAGAGCCCTGGAAGAGGCTTCCCAGAGAGGTGGTGGACGTTCAGACCCTGCCTGAACATGTTCCTGAGCAACCCACTCTGGGTGGATCTGCTCTGGCAGGTGGGTTGGACTAGATGATCTCCAGAGGTCCCTTCTAACCATGTGTCATTCTTCATTGTGTGACAAAGACTGGCTTATCACTTCTCTTCTCGTTCCTGCACTCCTTGCCAGGGTCCCATCCCACTCCTCGTAATCTGTGGGCAGGGACTGGGGAGAAAGGCGAGGATTCACTATGGATCAAAGTCTAAATACTCAAACGTACAGCAGTTGCCAGAGTGACACGGCTCCATGCACAGGCTTGGGCACTGGCTTCTCTGAAGCAGCTCCCGAGGCATCATGTGCGCATGACTGAAAGCTGGATTCGAATGAGAAAGGAAGAGTATGAGGATGGTTTATAAGGAGGAAGGTTTACGAGCCAGGATCCTCCCAATCGATCCACAGACATTCGGGGCCATGCCGTGGCTCACCTCCAGACAGCGGTGCCAGGAACCACCTCCTTCTCCAACACAGGACAAGTGCCTCCCCGGGGAGTTGGCACCGCCGCCCGTATCGCGCCATTACTACAAAACCGCCACGCTGTTTGTTTCATTTATTTTCAGGTCAGAGCACTGCACCTCCAGCACCGCCAGCTCCCTCAAGGCCCTTCCACCCCAAGCAGGAGACCCGTTTCTGCCCCTGCCCATCTCGTCCCTGTCCCTGCGAGGGGGAATTACAGCCTCCGGTAGAACAGGGCGAAACTCTCGCTCTTCTTTAGGCCGGTAACGGCAGTTATTTCCAGCCGCGACGACAACAACGATCAAGCCAACCCCGCAGCCCGCCCTCACCCCCCCGCCGCTCCTCGGCCCTCCCGCCCCGGAAGCAGAGGAGCAGTGCACTTCCGGTGATGTGCGCATGCGCCACCCGCCCGGTCGCTTCCCATTGGTTGGCGGGCGGGGGCAGGGCGGAAGGGGCGGGGCGTGCGGGGATGGCTGCCGCCATGCTGCGCTGCCTCAGCTCCTTCCTCTGCTTCTGGGCGCTGCGGCTGCCGTTGGTCCCGCTGGGTTCCGGGGCGGCCTCCCCCCGGGGCCTGGATGTCGCTTCCTACCGGTGAGTGAGGGGGCTCTGGCGGGGAGGGCTGCGCCGGGGAGGAGCGCGGCTGAACGGGGGGCTGTGCTTGTGCCTCAGAGAGCGTGTGCGCGCCATGTTCTACCACGCCTACGAGCACTACCTGGAGAGCGCCTTCCCCTACGACGAGCTGCGGCCGCTGACCTGCGACGGACAGGACACCTGGGGCAGGTAGGGACCGGCCCCGGGATGGGGCCTGGCCCCCCCCGGAGGCAGGGCCTGGGGCGCCCCGCTGCTGGGCGTCCCGGCCTCAGCGCCCTCCGCCGGCCCTCACCCCCGTTCTCTGCCCGCACAGCTTCTCCCTCACGCTGATCGATGCCCTGGACACCCTCCTGGTGAGTGTGAGCTGTCCTGCACCCCCTGTGTGCCTCTGCTGCTGCAGCCTGGCCTTCAGCCTGCTCAAGGCCCCTGTCGGCCACTTCCACACCTGTTTTGTTTGATAGTGATAGAAAGTCAATTATTAATTCATAGAACGGTTACAGTGGACCTTGAAGATCATCCAGTTCCAATGGGCAGGGACACCTCCCACCAGAGCAGGTTGCTCCAAGCCCCATCCAGCCTGGCCTTGAAACCCTCCAGGAATGGGGCAGCCACAGCTTCTCTGGGCAACCTGTTCCAGTGCCTCACCACCCTCACACCAAAGAAGTTCTTCCTAAGATCTGATCTAAATCTCCCCTCTTCCAATTTAAAACTGTTACNCATCCATGAGCACTCCCAAGTCCTTCTCCTCAGGGCTGCTCTCCAGCCGTTCTCTGCCCAACCTGTGTTTGTGCCGGGGATTTACCAAGGAGCTTTTGCATTTCCTTTCCCTCCAGCCCTGGCAGGCAGGTGGCCAGAGCTCCCCACCCCGGCAGCTTCTCACTCTGCAGTAAAGATGTGAAGTGTGTGAAGAAAATTTTTAGAGATGAGATGAAACTCTCAGTTGTTGTTTTTTATTTTTTTTAATACTATTTGTAATAAGTAATTTTGCACAATAGTGAAACAAAACGAGGATTTCTCCTGCACTCTAAGCCTTGTTCTCGGTTGTCCTGCTCCCCCTGCAGATCTTGGGAAACGTTTCTGAGTTCCAGCGAGTGGTCAGTGTGCTGCAGGAAGGGGTGGATTTTGATATCGATGTCAATGCCTCTGTGTTTGAAACTAACATTCGAGGTGAGGTGGGTTTTTTCCTGGGGTGTTTATGCTGGATTTCCTTCCTGCAGGAGTCTCTGGACTGTTTTCGGTGTAAGGCAAGGGAGCGCTCAGGGCAAATTTGTCGTGTGGTATAACAGGAGAAACAAAAGCACAGAAAAATTCTGAACAAATGGCACTTCCTTTTTGTCTTTGCACGTCACCTTTCTGCTCCCTGCCTCAACTCAAGCACTTGAGCTTGCACACAACCACAGTAGACATGGAACTTTCAGTATTCTGGTGCCACCTCTTAAGCTTTGGAATCTTTTCCACCAAGACAAATTACATACACAAGTACAAATTATATACTTTTTTTTTTACATGCTGTTTTAGAACAGATATTATTAATTTCTTATTTTAGTGTCGTAAAGTGAAACTTGTCTTTTTTTACTGAATATTGCAAAGGCCTTTGGTGTCTTGTACCCAGGTGAACGCTGAACTTCTTCAGTGTCACCCAGCAAAAAGACACAAGCAGGGCAGAAAACTGTTAGTTACGCTTTCTTTTCTTTGTTTGTTTGTTTCTCCTGTCAAATATTGCTGAGCCAGTTTCTGCAGCAGTGTAAATCCTCTGAGTTTGTGCTTGTTATATGACAGTAGAGAAGCCTGCGAAAAGGGCTGATAACTCCCTGTGTTAGTTCCACTGAAATTCTAGACATTTGTTTCCAAGGAATTCAAGCAATTACATTGTGTTACTTTATGTAAACATGGTGTTAAGTTGTCTTGGAGAAACGAGACAGAATTCCTCTCATAGCAGTTTGTGTGATGTTGTTAGCTCACTGCAGGACAGCGCAGGTACAGTAGGGAAAGTAGAAATTGCTTCTAAAATATTGGAAGATACGTGTCTGTTACTCATTGCAAACAGGCAGGAGGAAACAAACCACTGTTCTTTGTGGCATACTGTGAACTGTGTTGTTAAAGATAAGCCATCTCTTTTCTCCAGAAAGAAGAATCTTTATTAATGTGTATTTATCATGATGCCTCTGCATGAAATCTGAAGAGGCACCATGATAAATGCAAATAAATAGGACTGGCTTCAGATTTCATTCCTCCCCTGCTTCCTTAATGGGATTCTTACTGTGCACCTTCCAGTGGTGGGAGGTCTCCTCTCGGCTCACTTGCTGTCCAAGAAGGCTGGTATTGCAGTAGAAGCAGGCTGGCCGTGCTCTGGACCTCTCCTCAGGATGGCAGAGGAAGCAGCTCGCAAACTCCTGCCAGGTGAGAGACGTGTCTGGTGTGTCCCTGTGCTGTAGTTCGGGAGGTGGCTGGTGTGTTTGGTGGAGATGGGGCTGCTTGAAGTGTGAATTCGTAATCCACACCTGCATTCCCTGAGCTCAGAGCGAGTTTATTTTGTGGGGAAAACACTGTGAGAGGAGAACCTCCTTGCCCTCTACAACTACCTGAAAGGAGGTTGTAGAGAGGTGGGTGTTGGCCTCTTCTCTCAAGGGAATAATGGCAGGACCAGAGGAAATGGTCTGAAGTTGCAGCAGGGGAGGTTCGGATTAGGTGTTGGGAAGAATGACTTCACTGAGAGGGTGGTCAGGCACTGGGACATCCTGCCCAGGGAGGTGGTGGAGTCACCACCCCTGGAGGTATTTAAGAAACACGTAGGTGTGGCACTTCAGGGCATGCTCTAGTGGCCAAGGGCTTTTCTGTGTGTGTATGGTTGGTCTTGAGGATGTCAGAGGTCCTTTCCAACCATGAAGATTCTGTGAAGTCTGTGATACCAGTGGTATATATGCATGCCAAGTATTGTATGCACTTAAGCCATCAGTTTGTTTGTTGTTTGATGATGGGAAATATATTAAATATAAGTAATAAAGGGTGTGAATCAGCAGCTTGTAAAGACAAGAAGCAGCGGCCTCATCGACCCCTCTGTGGGCTGGGATGTGTGCTGGGATAGCCTGGCACTGCCTCCTTCTGTGGGGTGTGTCCTGGGCTGCTGCTGAATAACCACAAGCTCAGTGTTGGCACTTTGCTGACCAGTGGGTGTAATTCTGGTTTTTGACTCCCCTGCTTGTGCTGCAAACAAAGTCAGGATGCAAACAAAGTCAGGGGAAAGTGGAAGAGATCTGCAGTATCTTCCCAGGACTCTGTAGCTTGGGGTACACTCTCTGCCCCTCCCAGGATCACCCTCTGCTTTTCCCTTCCCTCTTTGTGGTTATTGCAATTGCTCCAGTCCTACTTCTTGCCTTTGTGCAGAGGAACACGAGGCAAATCTTTTCTTGCCAGTCTGTCAAATGTAACTGAACAGTCACGTGAAGCAAAAATATCATCTTTCAGCTTTTCAGACCCCAACTGGGATGCCATATGGAACAGTGAACTTGCTGCACGGGGTAAACCCTGGGGAGACCTCGGTTACCTGTACTGCTGGAATCGGTACGTTTATAGTGGAATTTGCCACTTTAAGCCACCTTACTGGTGACCCAGTGTTCGAGGACGTTGCCAGGAAGGCTTTGAAGGCGCTGTGGAAAAATCGCTCGGATATTGGGCTGGTGAGTGAGGAATGAAGTTAGAATTTGCTGCTTTTTGTTTAGTTTCATGGATGCAATTCTAAGCCAATAAGAAGCAGAAACAGAAAGGAGATGGAAGCAGATAAATAACCACAGTGCTAATGACTGGGCATGTTTGACATTGTTCCTGAGCACCTGCAGCATCCACATCTCTGCTTTAGTGGTTGAACCCAACATTACACCATTGTTCTGTTCCATAACAGATGTGGTTGGGAGACAAATGCCTTCTACTGGGTGTTGCAGTTATTGTGACAGCAGCTGTAACAGATTAAATAAAAGGCCTGTCTAATGCCTTGTGTGCCTATGGAAGACAGTAAGAACATGGCAAGTGTGACAAGAGCCTCTACAGCCCTAGTGTTTTAGGAATATCCAAAGCTAGAGACATTATCTCTGTGTTCACTATCTCCTGCGTAGTCACACTTCAGTTAGTTTCTACAGCTGCTTTGAGAAGTTATGTGAATTCCTAGTGTTCATACATGAAGTGGAACAGGTTTATTCATATGCTGTATAAAGAAGTGTTTCCTTTTGTTTGCTTGGGGATCTGTTTATTTTTGGTTTACGCCCCTAATCCTTGTTCAAGAAAGAAACTGAATAGCTGGGGTTTTTTCATCTTTGCTAAGCAAGTGACCATCGGGTATTTTATTCTTCATTGGCTGGGTCTCTTTCTAGACTGAAGAGCCCAGGTTTGAAGGATCTATTTAAATATTAGCACAGCAGATCTCCTGCCTTCATCCTGTAGATCCTTGACCTTCATCTCTGTACCTGTAGATCTTCATTCTCCAGTACTCTTTTGTAGGATGTGAATAAGGACCAGAGACATCATGTTGAAATTGGGCACAATGGCATTTTGTTTTGGCCACTGCAATGTTTATATTGGAAGCATAAAATTCCAAAGTTGTATTTTTCTACACTTTGTACTTCTGTGATGGTGATAAATGTGTCTTGCAAAGGAGAAATTGTTGGTTGGTGTAAACGTTGTGGATCTTTGACATGGATAGTTTGAAAAAAGGTCAAGATTTTCTTGTGGGGTTGCGTTGTGGGGACTTTTTTTAATCATAATTTACTAGATTACCTTCATTTCCACTTTAACTTCCTCTTTTCTCCTCCTCCTCTCACTTCTTGCAGGTTGGTAACCACATTGATGTGATAACTGCCAAGTGGGTGGCCCAAGATGCTGGCATCGGGGCTGGAGTGGACTCATACTTCGAATACCTTGTGAAAGGAGCCATCCTCCTGCAGGACAAGGAGCTGATGTCCATGTTTCTCGGTGAGCAGTTTGTTTTCTGTGGGAAGGGTCCCAGAAACACCTCCCTGACTGCGCTTGTGAAAATGCTGCATATGGGAACGTGGAAGAAGAAGAAGAAGAAGAATCTAACGGGATGAATTCAAGGCCATTCCTGAAGCATTTGTTGTAATACTTTTGAGCAATCTGTGATAACAAAGCGTTACCAAAGTGAGCGTCCTGAGAAGTCGTTCATTTGACATGGCTCAAGTGAAAAAGGGACTTCTCTCAGTCTTAAAAAAACAAAAATCAAATCATTTTTTTGTTGGATGATCTACCCATCTGTGTTTCTTTATAGAATATAACAAAGCTATCAAAAATTACACAAAGTTTGATGACTGGTACCTCTGGGTTCAGATGTACAAAGGAACAGTGTCCATGCCTGTTTTTCAGTCCCTGGAGGCCTACTGGCCAGGCCTACAGGTAAGAGCTGTCATACCAGTAGCATAAGGTGATCTTGTTCATGTCTTGGATAAGTCTTTAATACAAAAGTTGCAAATATAACCCTCATCTGTGCTGATTTAAAAGTTTGCATTGATTCTTGTGAAATCTACAGTAGTGTGAACCTGTAGAATCGCAGAATTGCAAAATGCTGTGGGGTTGGAGGGGACCTCTGGAGATCATCTAGTCCAACCCCCCCTGTCAGAGCAGGTCCTCTTAGAGCGAGTTGCACATGATCATGTTCAGGCAGGTTTTGAAACTAGAAAAGCAAATGTTGACTTAATCTATGCTCTATAAAAACAATCTCCCGTTAAACATGATGGAAGGGTGGTTTTGTGGTAGGAAACTCCACTAACAGTGGTCTCATAATCCAGGTGGGACTGGAATGCCAAAAAAAAAATAAAAAATCACATCTCTCTTTTCACCACATCATAAGTGCTTTGTTGTGTGAATGCTTTGCCACTGAGACAGTTGCTTTTTCATAGGTATTTAACGTTTGGTCTGGGACTTTGTTCTCCCCATAAAAATAGACTGGATGCTGTGATTGACTAAAAGAAATAAAAGAAACCTAGCCTTCCATTAATTAAAAAAAGAGTTATCATATTATTTAGGTGGATTGAATGTGATCTGACAGAAAAGCAGCACCTATTTCCTAAGTCCTGCCTATTATTAAGGCATTGGGCCAAAATATTACTTAAATTCAGACCTGCCAAACAACCCATTTCTATCTCAGAGTATTATTGCATTAATTCTTGTGCTGTTTCTTCTTCACCCAGATGTTGCTTTGCTAATTGTTCCCTCTCTTGCAGAGCCTAATTGGGGATGTAGATAATGCCATGCGAACATTCCTCAACTATTACACTGTCTGGAAGCAGTTTGGTGGGCTGCCTGAGTTCTACAACATTCCCCAGGGCTATACGGTGGACAAGAGGGAAGGGTATCCCCTCAGGCCTGGTAAGCAGAAATGAAATAAATAGGAGTGTGGAGTCCTGCTCTTGCTCTGGTGGTGAGATCGAGCACCTGCCCTCAAAAAGTTCCTCCCCAGTTTTGCTTTGACTTAGTTCCCGCGTGTATTTTACCCGTGATTTCCATAGTCAAAGCTACACGTTTTGCTTTCTGCCATTCCCAAAGGCAAGGCTAGCTTTTAAAAGAAGTAAACGGTAGTGTTACTATATAAAGAGATAATGGATTGAATTCACAGTGTAGGATTTGACGTTTTTAAGTGTCAGACTGCCTGACGTGGGGTGTTTTAAAGTCACGTGCAATGTTAATGTGACTGCCTGTGTCCTTTAAATTTAGGAAGCGAAAGTGGGTATGAATAGTTGCTCTAGTCCTGTTGGGTTCCTGAAATAACCAGATTCTAGTTCATAGAATCATAGAATGGTTAGAGTTGGAAGGGACCTTAAAGATCATCCAGTTCCAACCCCCCTGCCATGGGCAGGGACACCTCTCCCTAGAGCAGGTTGNTCAGTTTAAAGCAGTAGTTGCACTAGTAAAGGTCAACACGTGAGAGGGATTATGTCTGTGATAAAGGAAAATTATCTGTCTTTTAAGCCTTGGAATGGGCTGCCTGGGGAAGGGGTTGAGGCACCATCCCTGGAGGTATTTAGAAGACAGGTTGACAGAGTGCTTAGTAACATGGTTTAGTGATGGTTTTTATCAGAGTTAGGTTGATGGTTGGATGCGATGATCTTAAAGGTCCCTTTCCAACCCAGAAAATTCTGTGGTTCTTCTGGTTGGGTTTTTTTGGGTTTTTTTTTTTTTGTTTTTTTTACAACTCTGGCCAAAACCCCCACTCACACTGGATTATTAGGTCAGTAAAACTTTGTAAATGAGAGTAATTCATTTTCTTTTAGCCTGAGCGTTCAGGTGACATCCACGTTGGACACTTCTACTGAAAATGCTCATCAGCATTAACTTTCAAATGTATTACAGCATCCCCAAAGCCCCGTTTCTTTAGTAAAACACAGCACAGCATGTATGTTGCCTGTATAGAGTGTTTCCATAGTCTCTGTTCTTCTGGTGGTTTAGATACCCTGTTGCAGAGGCTTATAATGTTATTTGAAAACTGTATTTTGGGAGTTGAATTTCTTGTTTGTAATCCTTTCTAGAATCATCTTTCCTTTCTTCCTTTGACAACTGACTTAATCATTTTCTCCCTTGCTCCTCTCCCACTCTCAGAGTGTGGGAGGGAGGAATTATTCACTCTTACCTGAGCTGGTGCAGTCTGATTAGAGTGAATTTTCTTCTAGCACAGATACTGTTTTTACTGGGGATGTGCTTTAAGCCAGAGGAAATACAAGACAAACAGGGTTGTTTACTTGATCATCTTGAAATAATTTAACAATACTACTTAAAGGAATTTCTTGTGTTCCCTATGTGGTAATCTTTATGCTTGCAAACGTACGTGGTGTTTTTGCAGAGCTGATTGAGAGTGCTATGTATCTGTACCGCGCTACAAGAGATCCCACGCTCTTAGAACTGGGAAGAGATGCAGTGGAGTCAATAGAGAAAATCAGCAAGGTGGACTGTGGATTTGCAACTGTAAGTGCTGAATGAACTGTTAAGTTGGCTAAATGGCTGCTAAAAATCAACATTTAGAAAGTATTCTCATGAATAATGTTTTTCCATTGAGTCAAACAATTGCTTTGGTTGACACATGACTTCTCTTTCAAACAAATCCCTTGTATTTCTCTGAAGCTGATGTGGTAATGGCTAGTCATTTCCCTTTTCCCACTCTACTCTACACTTGTGAGGCCACAACTGGAATACTGCACCCAGTTCTGGACTCCCCAGTTCAAGAGAGACAGGGAACTACTGGAGAGAGTCCAGCATAGGGCAGCAAGGATGCTGGAGGAACTGGAGCATCTCCCTGGTGAGGAAAGGCTGAGAGAGCTGGGACTCTTGAGCCTGGAAAAGAGAAGGCTGAGGGGAGACCTTATTCATGGTCACAAGGATCTGAAGGGTGGGTTGAAGGAGGATGGAGCCAAACTCTTCTCAGGGGTTCCCAGTGACAGGACGAGGGGCAACGGGCACAAGCTGGAACATGGGAAGTTCCATTGGAATATGAGGAGAAACTTCTTTGGGGTGAGGGTGGCAGAGCCCTGGCAGAGGCTGCCGAGGGAGGGTGTGGAGTCCCCTCTGGAGACCTTCAAGCCCTGCCTGGATGCAGTCCTGAGGGATGTGCTCTGGGCAATCCTGCTTCAGCAGGGGAGTTGGACTGGATGATCTCCAGAGGTCCCTTCCAACTCTGACAATTCCATTATTCCATGATATTTCTGATAATAATTTCCCTCGTAGTCTGAATAGTGGGACAAATTCTGTCACTGGCTGTTACACCAGAGCCCAAAACATGGGAGAGCATCAGAAGCTTCTCCTGTGTCCTCTCTCTTGGGAGGTCCTAAGTGTTCCAGCTCAGCAGGAAGGCTCATATGCAGGCTCCCTGCCTGCCAGTTGTGTGATGCTGCTTCCACACTCTGCCTTGAAAATCTGATTGGATACAAGAACTGCACGAGTTATTTTTCTGAAATCATTTAACAGAAGATTTCAACCATACTATCGAGCTGTTTTACAAAAAGTCTCCTTATAAGTACTGGGAATTAGGGCTTGTTATTTGGGAAGTAGGTAAACAAGGCTTTTACCTTATCAATATTTTAGTGAGAGAAATGACGGGAAGCTTACTCACTCTTCTCCTTACCCAGGCAGGAAATGTGTTTCTCCTGATTGTTAGTTTCCTGTTCCTTATCACTGGACTGTTTTGATCCAAAACATCCCAAACCTTCTTAATGTATTTGCATACAACTGTTTAAATTACAGGGTGAATTGGTGCCACACTGTGCTGTTTAACAGAAATTAATCACAAGCTGGTTTAACATTTTCCACCTAAGTTCATAACATACTGAATTCGATATAACTCTAATCCACTGTATTCCTTATCTTGTAGATCAAAGACTTAAGAGATCACAGACTGGATAATCGCATGGAATCCTTCTTTTTGGCTGAAACAGTGAAATACTTGTACCTGCTGTTTGACCCAGACAACTTCATCCACAATGATGGGTCAGCTTTCGATGTGGTGATTACACCGTATGGGGAATGCGTTCTGGATGCTGGGGGATACGTCTTCAACACAGAAGCCCATCCCATAGATCCAGCTGCGCTGCACTGCTGCAGGAAGCGTAAGGAAGAGCAGTGGGAGGTGGAGGACTTGCTGCGGGAATTTTACTCCCTGAAGAAAAACAAGAAATTCCCTTTAAAAAGAGCTTCCGACCATGGTGAAGGGGAAAGTGCAAAAGACTCTGATGCCTCTTCAGAGAAAGGTGGCGAGAAGAGAAGCTCTAAGAAGACCCCGCACTCCCTTCTGAGTTGCCCCAGTCAATCCTTTAACTCTAAGCTTGCGGTACTGGGACAGGTCTTCCTAGATAACACCTGATTCATAGAATTTCCTTATCGGTTTAAATTATTGATTCAGACTCTGGGAATATATTTTTATAGTTTCATAATGGAAAAAGTTATACCTCACAATGTGAATTGTTTTCTGAAGTGAAACAGCTTCCCATTAAATTCTGCTACTGCTGGTTTCATAAAATGTGATTCAGATCTCAGCTGGTAATGCTGTGAAGTTGCTTATCTCAAACTGACTGATTGCCAGAATAGCAAACAGGTGTTCAGAAAGAGAAAGAAAAGTCTACAGGTTAGAGGTACCATGATTATTTTATTTGTTCTGAAGTTTTACAGGTTTATGCAGAGTCTGCAGCTTGCTTTGTTTTGTAAAAAGGGGCCTCAGTGGTTCCCTGTCATAAGGGGAAAAGCAGGGATTGCTGACTGTAACTTCACATCTGAGACTAGCATGCTCCACCTTTTATCTTCAGCCTCTTCAGAAACACTTTGTTAGCCTGAGAGATTGATGAACAGTAGAGAAAACCTTTTGATTATGAGGTGGAGGCTGGGATTTGTAGATCCGGCCTGTCTGTCACGTGTGAAGGATGGTGTGGGGGCAGGAGAGCGGTTGTGACGTAGGAAATTGCTCGGTTCCCCTGTGTGTGGAATCGCTGTGGGTCGGTACCACCTGTCCGAAACGGGTTCAGTAACCATCCAGGCAACATCATCTGCCAACTGAGGTGGAGCATGGACTAGCAGAGGTTTTGTTTACCCTGCAGCAGAGCTTGCTTGCTTCTTACAGAATCTAACTTTCTTTTCCTATCAAATTTCCCCATATCCTTCCTCTTCTTCACTTCCCTTTGGGGCCTCGCTCGCATTAACTCTGCAGCACAGTGGAGCTGGCCTCAGAGTGGACCTGTAGCAGGCGTAAGGGCAGGATGGAAATGGACTTGGTTTGGACTGAAATGCAACTCTCCTGTGGTGCAGGAAACAGCAGTGCAGACCTTCATAAGCTGCTCCCTGTGGCAGGCGGTGAGAGAGCTCCTTCTCCCTCCCTTCCTCTAACAGAGGCAGAAAAATGATGGGTCTGGAAGTCAAGGAGTCTGGAGCACGCACAAACTAGCGGTAGTCATTTGAGTGGGTTAGAGATACAGGATAAATAAATCCACATGGCCACTGAAATACCTGAATACAGCCGGGTCAGTGGCTGGTTTTGTCATGGGGTTGCTTTGAGAAACTCTTGGGTTTGTCTTGATCTGTGCTATTGCTTTAAAGTTACGTAAAATCTGTATTCCTGCCCTTCAGGATGGAAACCCTGTTGCAGTTGCCAGTAAACTGCAGTAAGAGACACTTTCAACTTCGGGCAGGAAGGATTGGTAACCTCTGTGGGTCTTGTATGTAGTTCTGTGCTTCTCCTTTAGCAGGTGGGGCTAGAAATACTGCATTAATGCAGTTTTTTCAGGGGAGATGCTGAGAGAGGAGCACCCTAAAATCGAGGCATTGTTAGACAAAGGTAGAGCTCCTGTTCACGGCCCCTTCTTGTAACCATAAGGCAATCTTTTTCTTCTCCAGTTGTTCATTGCTATTTGTTGTGTAATCTTTAGAACACTGAAATCCAGGCCATCTCCAATGGCTTCATTCAGTGCTTGGTCCTGATTCTCTCTCAGCATTGCTCCAGGCATGAGTTTGAGGAAAATGAAAGACCTGTGGGGTGGGCTGCAAGGTTACCAACACAGATCTGATAACCACAGTGTTTTGGTGCCCTCGCCTAAGAGGCTGCAGTAGCAGAACTAAGGGGTAGTAGCCGTAGGAGGTAAGATCTTTCCTCAGCAAACTTGGAGCTGAAAGAATTAATCTCTCCACAGCTACTGTTCTACTGTGAGTAATTAGGTGGATCTTGATTAGTGCTGTGGCATGGCTGAGTCAGAATAACACAGCCGTAATTTGTGTTTGTTTCAGTATTTGAGAGCAACTACTGTCTTGCTAAGACTTTGTTCTTTTTGTTAAAAAAGAAAAAAAAAAAAAGTGATACAGTTTCTTAGGATCATTAGTAAGCCCTTTATAAAAATGGAGACCTTTAGTGGAGAACTTAAATGACCCAGGTGGCCGAGAAGGCCAACAGCATCCTGGCCTGGACTAGGAACAGCGTGGTAAGTAGGACTTGGGAGGTGATTGTCCCCTTGTACTCGGCACTGGTGAGGCCCCACCTTGAGTGCAGTGTCCAGTTTTGGGCCTTTTACCACAAAAAAGACATTGAGAGGCTGGAGCAGGTCCAGAGAAGGGCTGTGGAGCTGGTGAGGGGTCTGGAGCAGAAGTCTTGTGAGGAGCGGCTGAGGGAGCTGGGGTGTTCAGACTGGAGAAAAGGAGGCTGAGGGGAGACCTCGCTCTCTGCAACTCCCTGAAAGGAGGCTGTAGCCAAGGGAGGTCGGTCTCTCCTCACAAGGAACAAGAGGAAACAGCCTCAAATTGCGCCAGGGGAGGTTCAGATTGGATATTAAGAAAAATTTTGACACAGAAAGGGTTATTAAGCCTGGAATGGGCTGCCCATGCACTATCTCTGGAGATGTTTAAAAGACAGGTTGACATAGTGCTGAGGGACATGGCTTAGTGATGGGTTTCATCAGAGTTAGGCTGATGGTTGGACTCAACCTTAAAGGTCTCTTCCAACCTGGACAATTGTATGATTCAGTGACTTGGCCAAGCTGTTGGAGGGCAGTGAGCCTGGCTGCGCCTTGGTGACACACATACAAGTTGTCCCATGTCACAGGCAACGTGATGAGGGACAGATGTTTGGGAATCTCTAAGGGATGGGATGAAATCATTGGTGGCTGGCTGTGCCACCAGAGGTTCCATTCCCTCTATGTATAATACAAGAGGTTGCTGTTAGTGAGAACCTGATGGACTCAAAATTACTATCCAAGTCAGCTGGGGAAAAAGAAAATGCTAAACTTTGTGGTCTCCTGGGGCCTCACAGTGAGGGACATCTGTGGGAAGAGATGACAGGTCTGTTTTGGCGTATTCCAGCTGGAGGGAGAGCTCCCACCGAGCAATACAGTCATGTTAACAGAACGTAGAGGAGTTCTGTCTGGAATCCAAACTGAGGTGTGTGCTGAACACAGATGGGTAGTGGCGATGTTGGGTGGCTTCCAAACAAGGGCAGGTCAGTGCTCGAAAGGTCCCACCTCCAGTGTATGTTTGTCGCATCTGTTGAAGGTGGGAAGGAAACTGGATTTTGGTGGAGTTGTGAAAAATAGCACAGAACCCAAATATAGCATTTGCTGTTGATGCCGTCCTTGTAAATGTTTTGGGGTTTGTTTTGTTGTTGTTTTTTTTTTTTTCTTATTTTGCTGTGAGAAGCAGCCCCCAAAGGCCAAAACTTAAGGCCAGATTTTCTGAGGTATTTCAGAAGTGATTGTTTGGCTTTGGAGAGGCTGCGGATTGATAAAGGTCAGACAAACATCTTGTGGAAGACTGTTTTACTGGTGCTGACAAAGGAGGAGATAGAGGAAAGGGTCAGACTTACACATGAATTACTGGCAAATGACAAAAAAACCAACAACAACAACAACAAAACCACAAAAAAAACACATATTAAAAAGCAAGGTTGGGTGGAGAATGGCTGGAGAACAGCCCTGGGGAGACAGACTTGAGGGTGTTGTTGGATGAGAAGCTCCACACGAGGCAGCAATGTGCTTTGGCAGCCCAGGAAGCCCCCTGCAAACTGTGCTGCATCCCCAGCAGCGGGACCAGCAGGGCCAGGGAAAGGATCCTGCCCCGCTCTGGGGCCACCACCAGCAGAGGGCCAGATATTAGGAAGAAATTCTTTGCTGTGAGGGGGGCGAGATGCTGGCTCAGGTCACCCAGAAAAGCTGTGATAATAACAGTCTGTTATTGTAGAACCACAGGATGGTTTGGGTTGGAAGGGGTCATAAAGCCCATCCACTTCCAACTTCCCACTCCTGTGCCCTGGGTAGGGACACCTCCCACCAGAGCAGGTTGCTCCAAGCCCCATCCAGCCTGGCCCTGAACCCCTCCAGGGATGGGGCAGCCACAGCTTCTCTGGGCAGCCTGGGCCAGGGTCTCACCATCCTCACAGTGAAGTTTCTTCCAAATATGTCATCTAAATCTCTTCCGGTTTGAAGCTGTTAGCCCTCATCCCTTGTAAAAAGCCCCTCCCCAGCTTTCCT
>VXBW01004291.1:907680-947737 GCA_013400375.1 Thinocorus orbignyianus
CGCTGACTAGGCCTGGGCAGAGCCCCTCAGCGCTGGCGGAGGCTCTGCCGCACCTCCTGCCCGGCCTCAGGCCTCCACACCCGCCTGGAAACCTGGGTTTGTAAGGCCTGGCTCCCTGAGTTTGTAAGGCCTGGCTCCCTGGGGGATTGGGAGTGGGTGTTTGCTGGCCTTGGCGGCCCCTCGGCGGGGCTGAGCACCGGCTCCGGCCTCTTAGGCCGCTCCTGGAGCTGCCGAGGCCGGGGAGAGTCCGGCTGGCCTAGCGGGGCCTGCCGCCGGCTCTGCTTGGAGGCAGGCTCTGGTGAAGCCGTCTCTCTCCGCCCAGAGTCGAGCGCTCTCCAGGGCTCCCCGGCCACCTCAGCCCGCCCGGGTCGGGCCCTNCCTGAAAGGGACTCCTAGGCCTCCCCGGAGCCTTCTTTTGGCCAAAGGAGCGGCTGGCGCTGCCTCTCACCCCACTTCTCCCTCAGCGCCGCCATGGCGGCTTCTCCCCTCCTTCCCGCCCTGCCCCGCGCCGCCTCCTAGGACTACATTTCCCAGCGCCCCCANGGGATTGGGAGTGGGTGTTTGCTGGCCTTGGCGGCCCCTCGGCGGGGCTGAGCACCGGCTCCGGCCTCTTAGGCCGCTCCTGGAGCTGCCGAGGCCGGGGAGAGTCCGGCTGGCCTAGCGGGGCCTGCCGCCGGCTCTGCTTGGAGGCAGGCTCTGGTGAAGCCGTCTCTCTCCGCCCAGAGTCGAGCGCTCTCCAGGGCTCCCCGGCCACCTCAGCCCGCCCGGGTCGGGCCCTGGCACAGGATGGGTGGCCCCGCAGCCAGACGCGGTGGGGGGGAAGGATGTCTCTATGCCTTCGTGCTCCTTCTCCTTCCCCATTCTCCATCTCCCTGTAGAAAGACTGTGGAGCAGGACAAGCGGTTGCCATGCTGTAAAAGAACTGTCCTTCTTTCGCTTTGGTTGGTGATAGAGGTTGTGGCTTCCTCCTGCAAAGAAGGGAAGCTCTGCTTGGAACTGTAACAATGCAGCGTCAAAACTTAAGCATATTTGTTGGACAAAGGCAACCTCGAAGTACTAGTGCTCAGGAGACCTTTTAGCTCTGAAATGGGGTAGGCTTTGCGCTGGTGGTTTTCCATGAAACTATTCCAGTTCTGTTTCCAATTTGTCATCTTTCCCAGCTGATGATGCTGGGAAATACTGAGGAATGAAATCAGCTCATTAACCTAAGCTTGTGCCTATCGTGTGCTTATGCTGGCTTTTTTAAGGAGCTGCTCACGGATAATGGGCTATTCATTTATTTTTATGAAGCCTAATTGGCATTTGTTTTACGGATTAAATGTGAAATGGTTCAAAGACTTGGAAACTGAAGCGTGGGATAAAAAAAACTTGCATTCAGGTGGTGATTTATTGAGCTAAAGTGTCTTAAGAGACTTGAAATGGAATAAAACATGGGATTTCTTTTAAGGAGTTTTTACTAGTGCAGGCAACAATATTTTCCTTGATTAACAGATTCTGGATGGTTACTAATAGTAACAGTATTTCATTCCTGGCTCTGGGTGAGATAGGTAAAAGAGTAGAAGGGGATTTTTATCAGCTCTTTTGTCCTTATTTTACTGCTTGCTCAGATACTAGTTTGGTTAATCCTTAAGAAAAGCAAATTATTTGCATGAATATAAACTTGATTTTGTGTCTTGACGGAAGTGATTTCTGTGGGATTGTTTGAGGAGCGTTATTTCATACAGCATGTAGACAAAGTGGCGTGTTGTCTCAGTAACTTGCCTGCCCACCTCAACGTTCCTGCTGGCTCACTTCCCCACAACTGTAATGGTTTAAGTCAGATAAACCTATAACAACATCGTGTGTGCACGTAATCTGTCAGGATGGTCCTTCCACTCTGGGCTTTGGTTTGCTTGAGAAATGCAGTCGTACCGGGTTTTAATTTGGGGCTTTTATGAGCTGTGGGAATTGACTGCTGAAGCAAATAACCAGACTTTTACAGTAATCGAGGAAACTTCTGCTAGTTACATCCTCCTTGTAACGTCCAGGTTTGAGGTGGTAGGGTGTTTTGTTGCTAAGGCTTTGTTTGTTTCCTTTGCTTTACTTTTTGGATTTCAGTGTCACTGTGCAGCCCTGAAAGATTTAAAGCTTGGACACTTAGGGCTCCCAGTGCTTCAGAAATGCTGTAGGAAAAGATTTTTCAATCATTTAGACTAAGGGGGGTGAGGGGGTGGGATGAGAACTCCCTGAATGATTTTGCACTTTGTAAATTATGTGTCCCTGTGCTTTTACCTTGAAGCAGTTTTTTGTTTGCAGATGATCTAAATAGAAAACATTTTTATTTGCTTAACTTTTAAAGAAGTATGAAGCAGTTTTGGGTGCTTCTTTATGCTAAATTGTGGGGGGTTTTGTTTGTTTGTTTCTTTTTTTTTGTCAAAATATTTGTGCTTTTCCTGCAATTGACTCCTTGGCAGCAGAGTTGTAGCCCTTGCTTAAGTTTCTCAACTCATTTGTTCCTGAAAAGCCCAAGAGCAGATCAAATTTCCAAGCTACTGTGCTGGGGTTTAGAAGAACAAGTCAGGAAAATGTCCTTTGAGCTTGCTCTTCCCATTCTTTGCAAGGAAGTTTTGGGACTGGACCACTGGTGTCTTGTGAGAAAGAGAAACCCTTTTCACGATCTTGATTCGGAGAGATTGGGAAACACCATGCCTCGCTGCAGTACCTTCCCTCTGAGTAGTGTTGTTACTGTATTTCAGCATTTGATCTCCAGGAGACAATTAGTGCCCTTCTGTAGGCAGCATTTATTCTTAAACAAAGCTTTGCCTGCTATTTTTAGGTGATCTCAATACCCATTTTTATATGAGGGAGTCAGGGGCTTATCTTTGGATTAGGATAATTGTTGACAGGCCTACATCTGAAGGTTCAGCAGCCTGATCTTACAGGGGCGTCAAAATATTTTTGACAACAAGAGCCACCTGAATATCTGGCTGTTTTGAGGCCAACTAAGGCTCTGAAGCCTGGATCCTTGTGTGTTCTTCCTGTACTTGCTTACCAGGAGCTGTAGCTTTTTTTGCTGGTTGGTCTCTCTGCTTTATTATTAATAATAAGGAGGTTGATGGCTAAAGCAGATTTCAGTGGATGTTGCCATTATCTGTTCTCATATCCATTTTAGCTATATTGCTCTCATCAGCTGCTGCCCTGGATGCCAGCCTCAACCATTGCTATCAAATTGCAGAACCTGGTATCAGGGTTTACCCTAATGCTGAGTGTAGAGCAAGTGAAAAGGGGGCTTTTCACATATTGGTAAGCCAGAGGTAGACCAACTTTCTAGATTCAATCCATATTTTTGTAATAAGGAAGAACATTGCTGGTGAACTGGCTGGTGTGTAGCCCCTCTCCGGGCAGAGCTGTGCTGGGTGCACGCGGACACAGGGAATAAGACTTGACAGGGTTTATCCTGCAGTTCCTTGAAGACAAAGGAGCATTTTGGCTGAGCTGATCAAGCTCAGATTCCCTTAGCAAGAGGGCACACACTTCATCTGCTGCAAGCCAACTGTGAAAAGCATGTATATAACATGAAACCAGATGATATTTAGGTGCAGCTATGTGAACCCCTGGAGACAGAGTAGTGTAATAACAGACTAACCATTGATTTCTTGGCAAACCAGTGCTCTTCTTCTGGTGCAGCCCCAGGAGCAGATCGTCAGCGCCGGTTTTACTCTCACAAGGTTGCCAAAGCTTGGCTGAAATGATCAGAATGGAAAAAAAGAGCCCGTCTTTCCAGCTTTATTTCATGATCTGCTCTCCCTAGGAATAGATGCTTCCCTTAGTAAGACAGTCCCTTTCCACTCTGAAAAGAATCTTTCTCTGTTGGAATTAAAGTGTTTTCTGCCTCAGACACCCAGATTTCCAGCTCCTACCAGTACAGGATACCAGTAGTTTGCAGTAGTTTCCAATCTCTGAGAAAATATTTGTTTTCCAGTCAATTTCTTTTCCTCCTTACAACAGCACCACCAGAAAAAAACAAAAACAAAAACCAAAAAAAAAACATTCACGTGAATATAATCCACTTTAGTAGCTCTAATTGTATGGGTCTTAGCAGGCTTAGGCCTCTTCAGCAGAGGACAGGCAGTGAGTATGGGAAAGCCTGGATGCTTTTTATATAACCAGGGCCAGAGCTCTGTCATACATTAGAAATGCTCAAAAGTGTTGGATTCAGTGGTCTGATTTTGTTCGACTGAAGGTGAGTGGGAAGAAAAGGGCTGTAGGTGTGCTATTCCTTTCCCCTCTGCTTTTTTCCCAGTTATTCCTATAGATTTTGCTTGCTTTCAAAGTGAATTAAAGAAACGTAGGTCGTTCCAAGGAGAAAGTAATCATTGAGAAGTCAATATAATTTTACTTGTTAGTTGATTTGTTTTTTTTTTTCCTGAAAGTAAGATCATCAAAACAAACGTTAGTAGCTGCTGCCTCTATCTGGCAGATTCTGTAGTGGTTTTGAAGAGCTGCTGATGTTAAAAGATCTGTGTTGGAGTTTTTTTTTTCTCAGAAATGCTGCGGGATTTTGAGATTCACAAGACCTGTTCTTTGTCTTGGTAGACACGGGATGAGTAGAACAGTGCTTTGGGAGTCATGGGGATGGTTAGACCTGGCTAGAAGCTACTGCAGGTTTTATCCTAGGACACCGTGTCCTTGGGTTCGTGCCTGTCTTTTGGGTTGGCAGGAGAAAAGATGATGAGGTCCATCCAGGCTTGGGGAGGGTGGGGAAATAGTAGTTACGGGAAACTTGATCCACTCTTCGAAGAATCCAGAAGCTAGAGAGAGGCTGGAAGTAGGTGGTTTTACATGGACTTCTCCCAGCTTAACATCACAGTTTCTTCTCAGGAATAAAAATTTGGGGGTTCTGGCATGTTCTCAATGAGTTCTACGAGCAAAGACCCAGCTGGTGCCTCGCCATGTTTGCTGCCCCGCAGCTGCCAGACAGCCCTTCACAGCTTCTCCCTTTCAGTGCCTTCCAGAACCACTGCATAGCCCACGAGATGTGTTTCTGTTTCGATGCCCTTGTGTTAAAATGAAAACTTGGGGGGGGGAAGCAGGTCATTTACCTTGGTTTCAGGCTTTTCACCAAAAAAAAGCTGTGTAAGGAAAGTGACAGCTTGGCCAGACCAATGCTTGTTTGTTAGTGACTGGAAAGGAAAATGTAGTCAAGAGCGGGGATGACGGGGCACTCCCCAAAATACTGAATAATCATTCTCCTGGCAGTCTGGCAGGGATGACTTCCTAAGTTACTATTGTTCAGAGGAAAATTAAATATTTAATTGCATAAATATTAGTTTCCTGTTTTTTAAAGGTACAGCCTAAAAGGTTTGAAGGGAAGGATATGGAAAGGCTTTGATTTTATTGAAAATATGTAGGGACCATGTGCTTGCGTCTGTTTCTCCAGAGCCATAATCTTGTGCCTGTTTTCTCCCTTAAGCTTGCAGAACATTTGAATATGTACTTCAGAAGTGGTCATGGAAAATACTGGGAATGGAAAATTCTGCCTTTTAGGACTTCCAATCTTAGCTTAATGCATGATTGCAATAAAAAATTGGATTAAGAAAAATTACAAGTGATGTTTCATAGCTGTAAAGTCTGTCACAGTGTGAATTCAGTGCTGGAAAGGAGATTTGGACACCCAAGTCACTGTTTCTGCTTTTCAAAAGATCACAGAAAACACTTTTAAAGCATCCTCCTGTGTTGAGCAAGACGGTGAGGTATTTGAAGGGTAAAATGTGAAATAAAGGTGCAATTTTACTAAAAAGCTGTTAACTCTTACTCTGGAGAACAAAGGGGATGGTAAGCCCGTGGTGTTTCTGCTCTTGGCATGTGCGTCAGCAGCTGTGGGGAGACGTGGGGATGTGTCACTGACCACAGCTTAGAAGAGCAGTGGGGATGAGGTTGGGAAAATAAGAGGTTTCCTTTGTAGGGCAATGAAAATTGTCACAAAACGGGAATGCAAATGGAAAGGAAAATCCTCACTGGAAGGGAAAAGGATTTTGAAGCAATCATAACTACAAGACATCTCAGACCAGTAACAAATGGTGCTGATAGAAGAGACTGAACTGAAAAGTAAAACTACTGAAAAGAAAAATTGGTTCTTTTTTACCTCAAACCAGGACACAAAAGGATGAACATCAATAGCAAATACTATAGCAAAGTGAAGGAGGGGAACTACACTGGTCAGGGGGTGGATTTGGGTAAATACTAACACATAGCAATATAACTTGATGAAGATTTAGGTATTTTTCATAATTGTTTATTGATCATTATGCTAATGGATGCTGGGGCATTGTAAAAGGCTTTATAACATAAGAGGATTAGAAAAAATCAAAAGACATACATAGATCCCTGTGTAGTGCCTTCGTTCAGCCCTTTGTATGCTTTCAAGAAAAATTATCACAAAAGTAATTTAAACTGTAGTAGGAAAGTGTTGCTGTGGTATCAGCTACCCGTCTTCAGAGTGATCTCCTGGGAGATCCTGGGCTTTGGGAGCCTTTAAAGAGAAAAAACTCCTGCTTTTCTCTGCCGTGCAGTCCAGGATGGGGTTGATAACACATATTTAACTCTTCAGTCCTCTCAAAAGTCTTTTAATCTGTCGTCTTCTAATGCCAGCAAGGTGTGATGGTTCCTAACCCCTGCAACCATGGCTTAGGTAGGCCCTTTCTTTCCATTAATGCCGTTTCCAGCTGGGTTTCTGCAACCTCCTCTTCTCACTAGATACCTGATTTTTCAAGCTTTCAGAGATTTTATCCAGAGCTATTCAGTGAATTAAGAAAATTTCTGAGAAATCAGTGTTGGGTTTATCCTGCTCAGGTAAGACCGAAAAAAAAAATGCTGGAGGGGGAAAGGGGCCCCAAAAGACCTGGTGCTAATTTTGAAGACTATTCGATGTCTGCCCAAAAAGAACAAGAAGGAAACAGACTTTGCTTATAAATGAAAACTGTTGAGGAGCTGCTGTTGCAGAAATCATGAGATCCAGTTTTTAACCAAAATGACTGTAAAGCCAAACAGCTCCATACAATCTGATTGAATTTTAATCCCTCCACAGAATCCAAAATCTTTGCCTTGGCAAATACCACCCTGCCACAATGGAAATAGTCAGAGCCAGAGAAGCCTCATAAATACAGAATAGGGAGCAGAAGCTGGAGCTGCAGTGAAACCAAAGACATGCATTAAATCAAGAGAAAGAAAAACTTATTTTTTCTTTTTCTTTTATTTTTTTTTTTCCTGTTTTGGAAAGCCCTTAAAAGAAGATGAGAACAAGGAAACATTTACTTCATTCTTTCAGAATTTCAGAACTTCTGAAAGTTTTCTGCAGATCAACACAAGTGACCGCCCTTCAGAATCTGGAACAGGGAGGGGAAAACCTTCTAGTACAGAAATGAGAATGGGGATAGATCCAGCCCCAAACCAAGAGACACATATTATTAGGGCAAGGTTTTAACGTCGATTAAGAGCTTTTTGGCCTTTTCTGAGAGCATTTGGATGCTGGATTCTCTTCTGTGGTACTGGAACCCGGGATCGCAGCCCACACACGTCATCGCTGCCAGTGGTATCTTCCACATCAGCTATAGCTGGAGAGTTGGATTCTGTCTCTGGCATTTTGCTGCATGTTCTTTGCACTCACCCAGCAATTAATGGTGCTCCTCCCTCCGCTCATGGGGTTGTGTGCTCCTCCCACACCTGAGATGGGGTGGTGGTGGTAGAGCTCCTCTTGCTTTCTCTTGGCTGGGTATTACAGGGAGAAGTGGAAATTTGTGACTTCAGAGGAGCTGATCCATTACTCACAACCCAAACCATGAGAAACCATGTTGACTTTATGGTTTTGTCCTGCTATTTCTTGTGTGAAAGGCCTCCTCAGAAGGAGCCCTGTGTTGTTTTCCATGATTGATTGTTCTTATTTAGAAGTCAGAAAGCAGAGAAAAGCTAAAAATTGGAGTTTAATGTCACAGGCTGGTTCATGCTTCTTCAGTCACCACTTGTAGGAAGAAAACCTAGTACTTCAGCAGCCGTGAAATATGTAGTTATGGAGAAATTTGGATATTCCATTAAGAAAAGACCCCTAGGTATCTGGGAAGAATGGGGAGGATCCATAGCAGCTGCCATTGCCAGGCTGAATTTTCACGTGTTTGTATCTTTTTTCTGGTGTTCCTGTGAGCTGCCCCACTGGCAGAGAAAAGGGTTAAAATTCTCAGTTGAAAAATTGGAGTAATTTGCATATAATTGTCTAATCAGGAATTGAATGGCCCTTTGGAACTGCACAAAGAGGTGTAGCCCAGAAGGATGTCTTGGCTGAAACAATAAGAAGCAACATTTCCTGGTTGTTGGCTGTTAACGTTTGAGCAGGCTGGAGGGAAACAATACGACTGAACCACAGGAAGGTTCGGGGAGTGACTTATGCTGAATAATTTTGCATTGAGATGCAGTCTTGCTGGCCTAAGGATTCAGGGGTTTTAATTTTTTTATTTCTTTCTATTTGGAGAGCATCTAAAAATACTGTAAAACCAGCCAGAAATCCTGCTGCTGTAATTATTGTTGTCTTCCTTGCCTTGAGTCCCTGTTTGGGGGTTGGTGTAGGTACCTCTGAAGTGTAGTTAAGGAAAGGGGGTAAATTTTGCTCTGCGTTTACTGGATGATGGACTTCAATGAAGAGCTCCTCCTTTACAGCATCTGCTGGCAGTGACCTGGGAGTGTTCTGGCTTCAGAACATCCTCTGTGGATTCTAAGCAGAATATTGTCATGTGCTGCTGCTATTTTTTATTATTTTTTTTGTAGGTGGTGAATATTGAGAAATTTTTTTCATGCATATTTTAGGAAAAAGTGGAAAATTGGAGAAAGCTTCCACAAATGTAGTAGCAAGTGCTTTTTTTGTGGTTGCAGTCTGCTTCCCAGAGGATAATGTCAGTGTTTTTCTCATACTGATGTTGCCATTCTCCATTTGTAACCAGCCCAGGGCCAGAGAGGAAATTTTCACTGTATCTTTGATACATTCTTCTGGAGTCACTTGTAAATCTTAGTGGTTTGGGGCACTGCTATCACCAATAATGGCTTCAGAGACTCGGCTGAGGAAATACTCATTACTAGCTGAGTGTGACAAGTAATAAAACCTTCTTTGGTGTTCTCTCTACCTTAGAGTAGTGTAATTTTTGATGGTATCAAGGGCACCCATTTCTTCCTTCAGTGACCTGCCAGTTGGAGTTCTACCAACACAATTATTTAGATACTTAATGTGTTCCCATTAAAAAATACAGGGTCAATATAAATATATGGCATGAGATAAGGTACTTGAAATGGTAACATCTGCTGTAGGCCCTGTCCTGCTGAAGATACTTGGTCTATCAGTAAAATTCTGCAGCTACCAGATGAATTACTGCATAGAAAAAGGTGCTGGATTTTGTAATGGTACTCTCTACAATAAATTATTTTTCTATGGTATTCTGATACTGATATTTTTGGGGAGATACGGTGGTTTTCCTGGTTGTGGAGCATCAGACTATTCTGTTCTTCCTTTGTTGCAGATCACAGAGGCCTTGTTAAAGGAAAGAGATAAACAAGCAAAATGGAACGGGATTCCCTTACTCTTACAAAAGCTGTATGAACACAGTCACCCAAACAGCGACTTCTCCCAGTGCCAAAGCATCTTAAAGGTACTGTCTGCACCACTCTTCCTGAAAGCTAGCTGTGATTTAGTTGTGGCTTTCTTTAAAGCCTGCTGTAATCGTATCCTAACTCATTTTTGAAACTGTTTGTATGATAATATCTGTGAATTGGCTGGTAGATAAGAGCTGGGAATCGTGTAATTGGTCAGTCAGTAGATCACAGAGATAGTCAGAGACAATTGTGTTTGTAATGATGAACAGTTTTCTTTTTGAGCCATGTCTTTTTGTTTGTTTGTTTGTTTGTTTGTTACTGTATACAGGAAATTTCTCCACTTCTTTCAATGGAAGCCATGGCATTTGTTACAGAAGATAGAAAAGCTGCTCAAGAGTCCACTTTCCCAAATACATACACATTTGACTTATTTGGAGGAGTCGATGTAAGTGTGGGTTTGTTGCCTTTTTTTTTTTAATGCTGTCAAAAGATTTCTGCTCAATAGTAGCACCATGGAGAAATCTGTAAGTGAGTTTGTTGAGGCCTTTTAAGCTTCTAAATGCAAGTTACAGAATGACTTTACCAATTTGATGTTAAGCATTAGAATTGTGCTTGTTTCTGTGATTCAAAATGTGAAAAGGGAACATTTTCCAAGGTATGACATCATGAAAAACAAGATGCTCTTTCTTATGTGATACAGAAGACCTGGCTGTTTCTTCAGGTGGTCTGTGTTTAACTTAAGAAAGATGAAATGAAAACACTTCCAAATGATTTCTAGTTGTGAGATTAAATACAGCTTTTGGTACTGGGGCACTGAGAATTTCACTGACCACTGAAGGGAACGAGGCGGTTTTTAAGTGCACAAGGGTGCTCTTTTAGCCAGGTTGTCTGTGTTTATTGCTGGCATCCAGCGCAGACTACTTCATCTGTGGAAAAGTTTTTCAACAGAACTGCAAGGTTTCTGTAGACAATTTATCTTTTTGTTTATTTGTTTTAATTCTACATTACACAAATGCCCAAGTTTGCTCAGTTTCATGGTGGCAGACTCTGGGATCTCAGCTTTCAATAGAAATGTATGATTTGTATTTTGCAGTGAATTAATTGACTCTTTCTCCTTTTTTTAATTTCTTTTTTTTTAAATTTGGTCTGACTAATGTCTTTGCTGCTTATCTATTGTTACACTTAGCATGACTTTACTTAAGTAAAACTTGTTTTTAAGTTATGTTGTTTTGAAATTAGCACTGGTTTAGTTGGTGGTGTCCTGTTAACTGTACACAAAAGACTTCAGCTACACCAGCAATTTATGAAAATGTTCTAAATTTCCCTTGTTTTTAAAGGGAGATAGTGATAATTCCTGTAGAAATGCTTTTAACATAAGAATACCCAGAAAGTGGCTTTACTTTTCATATTTAAATAAGTGTGTGTTGGAGTTGGTAAGTATCAGATAACACCATAATTACCTGGTACTATGGCCGGAGATTTGGCTGATACGAGTGGGTTTAATCTGGTTAAAGGCAGTGGTAGAAGCCAGTGTGATGGATTTTTGAAAATCCTGCTCTAGGACTTCAAGGGAGTTAGTCTGATCTGCTGGTTCTGTGTGTGCCATGTGCTGATTCTGTATCCCAGTATTTCTAGCTGTGAAGAATGAGTAACTTTGACAGCCACTCAGTTTGCAGTGTGTTACAGAAGCACAGAATGCTGTGGGGTTGGAAGAGACCTCTGGAGATCATCTAGTCCAACGCCCCCATATAGTATTCTGTATGCTATAGTGTGTGATAACATATTCCTGAAAATGTGTTTGGATTGTGACAAACTTTACATTGAGGAAAAACAAAAGCACAGTTGTCTCTTCCCTTTTATATGAATACGTGTAAAATATTACTCGAGAGTATAAACACACGAACCGATGCATGAGGCTTGTGGACTTCGGACTTGAATGCAAACATATTCCAAGAAAAAAGACTTTATGGACTTGAATGCAAACGTATTCCAAGAAAAAAGACTTTATGGACTTGAATGCAAACGAATTCCAAGAAAAAAGACATTATAGCTCCCTTTTGGGTCCCTCCCTCTGGCGAGGCACCCTCTTACCTGTTCCCTTCCTGCCATTGGGCTCTTTTTCAAGCTGCTGCAGTGTCAGTAGGGTGGCTGAAGAAAGCCCTCTCCCAGCAGTGTCTCACACCACTGCAGTCCAGTCCCTGGAATGCATGGAGGAATGTACCAGTTCTGCAAGAGTAAGGTGATAACTACCTGATGGGTTTTAGTATTGACCAGGGAAAGCAAATACTGACTGGAAAGATCCACTGTGCGCAAGGCAAGAGCAAGCATGAGTGCAACCACCCTTAGAGACAGGTTGGTTGTGGTAGGTGTTCTTTCCCAGGAGAAGTGCAGGTGATCTCCATCCCAAGTGCACAGGGTTATCTTTTGATGCTTATCTCCATACCAAGCCTTGAGGTGTGCATTCTTTCTGTAAAACATGAATATGAGCACTACGTTACTGCAGCAGTCATTTTTTCCTCTACCCTCTGATGCTACAGCTACTATTACAAATATTGCTGGAAAATGGATATTCCTCTTTAAAGTTGCTTATTTATCAGTGCTTAAAATGTTGGCAGTGCCTGTGGTGCTATCAGATGTTTTCCTCTGACTCTGGGTAGGTAGTTTATTAAAAGAAGGATAAAGTTAAGTTGGGACAAATAGAGAAAGTTGCAAAATGTAAGTATTTGTCAGTTGGCGTGATTTGACTGGGCGATGCCTGAATTGCCCTTGAAAATTTTAAACTGAATTTTAAAACCAGAGGCTTTTTGCAGTACTTCTTGCAGAAGTCATCAGTTGCTCTCATTTTTAAGTAAACTGTGGTTGTTTGGGTTTTTTTTTGCCATGTTTTAAAATAAATGAGTGGTATAGGCTAGAACAACTAAAGACCAGTTCTGCCAGTCAGAAGCATAGTCCTTGGCTTGGAAAGCTGACTGTTACATTCTGTAAACAGAAATGAGACAACACTTCAGGTATCTTTAAATGTAAATATACATATAAGGTGCATGTATACAGGCAGTGGCATGCTCTTTATTGGTAAGATTAAAATCTGGAGCGTGTAAATTCTGTTATGTCTGGCCCTGAAGTGTATTCTAAAGCCCAGCAAGATTTAGGGAGAGTCTTTGCAGAATTTGCATCATTGCAGATTGTTACTAAAGAGTCATTATTTGGGACGTGTGATAGGAATCCTTGATGTTATCTGGATGTCTGTGAAATTACATTCTTTGCAGACTCAAATTCTTTGAAACTTGCCAGTGGGAGATTATTTTGTACAACCATTGTTATTTCTTCAGGGTAAATACAACTATTTTTTGTCAAATGTAATTTTGGTACCAGAGGGCTTTCGATTGTAGAGCTTCTGTTATTCATCTCCGTCACTTCAGCAGAGACAGGACTAAGTTTGGACTTGTCACTGACAAATTAATTGGTTATTTGTATCCTAGTGATTATTCTTCAAATTCTTTGTCTTGTTACAGCTTTTAGTAGAAATTCTCATGAGACCAACCCTTATTACGCAGAAAAAGAAACAGAAAAGTAAGTAAATAGGTGTTTAATATTTTTTTATTATTCTTCCTTTGTGTCTTTATTTAGACAGAAATGATTCCATTTTTCTGTTACTCTCTTTCCATACCAGCAATTTCCTGTTCCTAAGTGAATCACTGATTTCTCTGTTCTCTTTAGTTCTTATCCACGATGGGATTTAGGACAGTCACCTGTTGCAGAGTCCAGCTCAGGAGCATTCCTGAGTTCAGCATAACATTCTTCTCTCAGTGCTGTAGATCTGCAATCACTGGAAACTTTTATTGTTACCATGGCTATAGCTACGGTTCACAGTTATTAATAATAAGCCACAAAACATTGTTTATGTAATAGGAGTTAGAGAGATTGTGAGATAATGAAGAGTGTGCTGTTTTCCCGACCTAGTCACAGTGACTACTCGTTTCCAAGTCACTATGAGGAGAATTTACCACAGTAGCTTCAGCACATCTTTTCTGCTGGAGCAGCTTTAGTTTAATGTTTTCATTTCACCTGCCTGTGATTCTGCTGTTCCCCTGAACGCTTCCAAGGAACAGAAATGTCATGGTTATGCCTGTCAGCCAGGGAACTTCAAAGGTGAAGGAACTTGAACTAGAGGCAGCTGTTACATGTCTGTACTGAAACCATATTTTAAATATTAAAATGGTGGAGTATATCAGGTTGAAAGCTTTGCTATGAATTGCTGATGCTGCCTGGAGAAAACTGCATGAATTGTCTCTTCCTGCCCCCCTGCTCCCCACTTAATAATTGGAATTAAGATGTGTCTCAGCAGTTACCACAAGGACAAGTATTTTTCCTAAAAATACTGTTTATACCCCTGTCATTTTCTTTTGTGTGTGCCTAAGAATTGCACTAGGCCACAAGTACGTCCCTGTCTGTGGTCCTAGACCCTGCTGGATAGTCGTTTTGGAAGAAATCAAATGGATAAGTCGGACACAGTGTTTCTTTCTGTGGTTTCTGTCCTTCAAGGCATTTGAACATATGATTGGGGCGAGCAGCCTGAAATCTCTCCTGTTTTATAGCTGTTCATGTCACCGCTGTGGAAGTTGCTGTTCCTTGGCAATGCAGAACTAGTGAGTGTCTGTTTTCTCCTTTGCAGTAAGCGATGACCTCATCAAGGACTGTTTAAGCATACTGTACAACACCTGTATATGTGTAAGTACAACTGCTGTGGAAGAGTGTTCTTATGGTCATGTTTTACACGTGCCACTTGATACGACAACATACAGACCCTTTTAGGCATATTTTAAACTTGCTCTGAAACTTTTCATTAAAGTTCCTTCGCTTAGACATTGGACTCTCCTTTTTTTTTATTTTGTGTTACTCAAATAATTTTTCTTAGCCACATTGTCAAGTTTAAATCCTCTTGTTTGGATCTTTCTGTATCTGTGTTTCCATAGGAAAACCGTGTCAGCCTTTGTTTTAGCCAAATTTAAAATTTGGCACTGGATGTGGATGCCTGCTAACCCGAGCTGCAGCTGGTCTTGTTCAGTCAGGATGCTGGAAAAGTGCTTTAATTCCATGCTCCAGCTCCTTCATGTGCTGAATATGAGTTCAGTTCCGTTGATGGGCAGATCAGTGCTCAGGAAGGTGCTGGGTTAAAGGCCTTTGGAAATCCCTTGCTGTTAAAGTTCTGATGCTAAAAGTGTGTGCAGGAAGCATCCTCAGCATTGTTTACTTAATCACACCTTTTATTATGTCATAACCTTGGCAGCACTGTTTAATAAAAATATTAAAAAAGGCAGTTCCTGGTTTGGAGCTTTTCCAAAGTGTCAACCTAATCCTGAGTGTGAATCTTAGAAGATTGTGTTCTCACCACTGAGCATCTGTTCACATGGGAGGGGGAAGAGAAGGAAGACTTTTCCCTTGACGTACCTCATTTTTTGGTTTAACTATAGATAACCCAACTTTTGCAAACTGTGGATGGTTAATATGCTAAGAAACAAGTTTGTAATTTATAGACCAGCTGCTGTTTGAATTCACGCCAGTATTACTGCTTGCTCTCGAAAGGGAAGTGTTCAGGATTGCAGAAATGTTTTGCAATGTTAACTGGTCTTATGCTTACATGTAAATTCTCAGGAAGTATCTGAGCAAGTCTAGTTCTGTGAGCACTGTTAGGATGCCAGTCATATACAGGAGACAGCTCTTTGTGGCTTTAAGTTGTGTTTAATTCCAGAAAAGAGTGGCCATGCTCTCAGCAGAGATGTGAGCTGGCATTAACGAACCCAAAGTTCATGCTTTAGCACGACTTTTGGGTTCATCACTGAGTTAACTGAGGCAAATCCTTGATTCTGGTTGCTCAGACTCTGCCCAGCTTAGAGCAGTGCTGGCAGTTTAGGAGGAATCTACTACATTTACATACTATGAAGTGAAGCTGGTTATAGTTTGTAAACAAGACTCTGACATGTTTCCAGCCCTGCAGTGTTTACTTCTGCTTCAGGCAAGTAAACAACTGCCTGGAGATGAAGCCTCTGATCCTGGAGCCTGTAGTTCTTGCAGGCCTCACGTTAACTTCAAACGGGGACTGGAGCTAGTTTTGGTCACTGTAAACCCAGTGTTTCCTGGTTTCAGGAGCAGTGATTCAGTGACAGGTTGTCTGTAAAGCTTTCCTGCCTGTGCCAGTAACTCCTGACTGCTCGAGGTGGGCTCTGACCCCGGGTCTCTGTGTGTTTCTTACTGCCTTCTAGACGGAAGGAGTCACAAGGCGATTGGCAGAAAGAAATGACTTTGTGTTGTTCCTGTTTACGCTGATGACAAACAAGAAGACATTCCTTCAAACTGCCACGCTCATTGAGGATATCCTGGGAGTCAAAAAGGTTGGTTACTGATTTCTCCGTTTTATTTGTATGGCTTTTCAGGCCAGCAAAAGAAAGACAGTTTCTTTGGAGAGTTGCTGAAGATAGTCCTCTAAGCGACCATTCTCACCTCCTGTAGCTTGTTTGAAACCTGACTGTTAACAGGGATCATTTCCTTCAATCACATTTCATACAGAAGCCAAATTCATAGAATCATAGAATCACAGAATGGTCAGAGTTGGAAGAGACCTTAAAGATCATCAAGTTCCAACCCCCCTGCCCTGGGCAGGGACACCTCTCCCTAGAGCAGGTTGCTCCAAGCCCCATCCAGCCTGGCCTTGAACCCCTCCAGGGATGGGGCATCAACAGCTTCCCTGGGCAACCTGTTCCAGTGCCTCACCACCCTCACAGCAAAGAACTTCTTCCTAAGATCTCATCTAAATCTCCCTTCTTCCAATTTAAAACCATTACCCCTTGTCCTGTCACTAGACTTCCTGACCAAGAGTCCCTCCCCAGCTCTCCTGGAGCTCCCTTCAGATCCTGGAAGGCTGCTCTCAGGTCTCCCCGGAGCCTTCTCTTCTCCAGGCTGAACAGTCCCAGCTCTCTGAGCCTGTCCTCACAACAGAGGAGCTCCATCCCTCTAATCATCTTGGTGGCCCTGCGCTGGACCCATTCCAACAGGTCCATGTCCTTTCTATGTTGAGGACTCCAGAGCTGGACACAGGACTCCAGGTGGGGTCTCAGAGTAGAGGGGGAGAATCACCTCCCATGACCTGCTGCTCACACTTCTTTTGATGCAAATTACGTGTGTGATATCGTTTTTGCCTGGCCTGCAGATGGTGATGGGTGGGGGAAGACCTCGCTGTCCTTGCAGTACAATCAGCATTTCAAATAAAGAAAATGAATCCCACAAATTAATTTTTCATCCTTACCTTGCAGTTACACTTCAGATACTTTAGTAATCTTTCGGACATCTTCCTTCCCATGCCCTTCTCTCTCTTGATTTGGGGTTTGTCACCTCTCTGAGGAGTTGAGGCTGTGGGGAACAGGGCACTTAGATCTTCTGCACGAAATAGGTTTTTGAACTTGTTTACCAGCATTATTGCAACTTAGTGCCCAGATGGGATGCAAATACAATACTGGAGTTGTAACCCTGGGAAACCCTGGATAACATGTGTCCATGCACATTCTGTGGACGGGGTCAGGATTCTGTAACTTCTTAGGGTTTTATTTTTAGAGCAGAGTTGAGGATTGTGTACTTCCCGAGATAAGGAAACAAGCTTAGTTTATCTGAACATAAATGTTTGGGTTTGGTGTTTGTTTTTTTCTGGAAACTGTTTTCAACATATTTTAATATCTTTTGATGGAAAAAGACTGATGCATAGATTTATTCTCTTTAGTTCTTCTATGTGAGCTTCAAAGAGAATACAGAGATAAGTGGAAGACATAAGTGACACTAGTTTTAAGACAGGTTTTTTCAGGCTTTTCACCTTTCACTGCCCATTTGCTTTTATTTTTTTACTAACATGGAAATAACATACACATCTTGCCAGGGAAGAGCTGTAGCTGAAGCCTTCTGCCTGTGCCTGTGCTCTGTTATTGAATATTGTGTGTGATTTACTCAGTTGATGTTCCTCCCTCAGGAAATGATACAACTGGATGATATTCCCAATCTGGCAAGCCTTGTGTCCAGTTTTGACCAGCAGCAGCTCGCCAACTTCTGCAGGATCCTGGCTGTCACCATTTCTGAACTCGACACGGGGAGCGATGACAAGCACACGCTTCTTGCCAAAAATGCCCAGCAGAAAAAAAACCTGGGTCCTTCTCGAGCTGAAATTAATCAAGGTATTTGTTACAGTGTGAACAAACGCAGAAGAATCTCAACATTGTGTAATATTTTTCCTCTTCTCAATGTTGCATCTGTAGTGTGTGTTTCTAGAGGATACTGTAAGCATTCTGTGTTTTATAGAGCATTTTTCTTCATTTACTTTCTTCAAACAGTTTCCTGTAAGCAATCTTTTCTGTTAATGAAACTTACTTTGTAGCTTTCAGTTTCATGTGGTGTTGGTAAGTAGGTGCATCAATTCTGTTATGTCAGTCCTCTCTGATGAACTGAGTGACTTAAAATAATTGGGTTTGTTTTCTATCCCTTGGTTGCTTCCACGGCCTTCCCATTAGCAGATCTCAGTAATTCTGTGTCCTAAAAGCTATTAATTCCTGAACTAAACCCCCATGCAGCAGGGTTGCTGTAGAGCAGTTCTTTCTCTGCTTTTATCTGATACTGTCCTGGGCAGGATGTCTGTCTTTATTTTGTGATGTGTTTAATATTAATGATGTTGACCCTCCTTACCACACCAGCCTTGGAAATCCGTGGGTCTGAGCTCAACTTTAACTTTGGGCACGGTGCAGGTTTCCTTGTTTTACCAAGTGTACTTCTCAGATGCACAAGTCTTGTCTAGAAGGATGAGTGTGAACTTAAGTGATTTAAATTAAAGTACTCACGAATGTAAAATCTTCTGTTTTCAGCTTTTGCTCTGCTGAGAAGCTTTTGTACTTCTGAAGCAGATGTTTACATCAGCCAATGGCAGACAATTTGGGAAAGTGCAAAAAGCGGGTTTTGAGGGCTGGTTTTTCCCTTTTCTGACATTCTGTGTTAGCCACAAACACAAAGCTCTGTTTGTAACCCCCTGCCACCTCTACAGCATCCAGTGAGAGATGGATGGTGTAATCTAGTGGACAGGAGCTGAGGAACTTTAAAAGGGGGTGTATTGTCTTCTGCTCTGGGATCACCGGAGCTTGTAAAGAGCAGTGAACAGGGATGTGTAGGTGTGGGTTCAAAGTTTAATTTAATTGAGTTGAACTGAGTAAGCTTGAATCCTGCAGAGCTGAACTTAGCCAGGAAATGTTTAACTAAGCATTTTTTTATTTGCACAATTAAAGACAGTATCTAAGACTGTAAAGCATATTCCATTTAAAAAATTTTATCAGGGAGCTTATTCTTTTGGAGATGGTACCAGAGGACAGAATCTCACAACTCTTTTGCATAGTGTTCAAGGCCAAACTCCTTGTCCTTTTCTACTTGCATCTGCAAGTGTGTAGCAAAGCGAATACTTAACCACAGACATATATAATAAATAGGTCCTGTAATTAAGATATTCTGTGAGAACTTCAGGGCAAATTGCTGCTCCTGTCACCTCCCCAAACCAGTGACTTCTCTTCTTGAACTGCTCTTTCTAAAGGGTGGAGTTCCACGGTGATTAAAAGCTCCTAACTTGGGGCTGCTGTCATGTGTTCCCCATCTGGTTTGCTCTGTGATGAACTAATTCAGGAAACTAGTACTTAAAAAGCTAACAGCTTTCCGCCCAGCTACTGAAGTGAGCTGGTTGGGTTTGCTATAATACAAACACTGTGGGGGGTAAAATTAAGGAGGTGGCTTTGCAGAGGAAGAGGGTGCCTTTTCCAAGGGCTGCTGCTTTGTTTCTGCCAGCTTAATTTTCAGGCAGATCAGTTCCTTGATACTGACTCGCTGTGAACTGGAAAACAGCAGTGCCAGCGAAAGGAATTGGCCAGAAACAAAGCAGTTAGTGTAGGGTAGAACTAATTTTTTTCCAATGTAAGTCCAGCACAAGCCTGTTAAGCACTGGTTGAATTATGCCTAGGATATGTACACCCTCTTCCAGTCCTTACCAGGAAGAGTGCTGACTTTTTCCATCTGGATCTATATAACCAGATGGGATTTGTTTCTGTGTTCTCTTCTGTATTGCTAATGTAGATGTTTTGGTACCTTGTGGTATAGAGGATTTTGTGACTGTTGTGTTGGTGATCTTAAATCATAATAAAATTCCTTTTCTTTTCCAGCTACACTTTTGAATATTCCAGGCTTCATTGAGCGGTTGTGCAAGCTGGCGACACGGAAGGTATCTGAAACAACGGGTACTTCCAGCTTCCTCCAGGAGCTGGAGGAATGGTACACCTGGCTGGATAACGCCCTGGTACTTGATGCGCTGATGAGAGTAGCAAATGAAGAGGCAGAGCAGAGCAGCACAGGTACCTGGCTTGTGTTTCCGTAACCACTGTTAGCTGGTGCATATTTTAACCTCTTTCAGTCTTTGCCATGTGTTGCTTTTCCTTGAATCGGTGTTAATTCCCCTTTTCTTGCACTAAAGACTGATACATCAGCATTTAGGTCTGACTCCCAGTTTGTTCTCATGTAGCAGTTGGTTTTTTTCACACAAAAAACATGCTATAGTTAGCAAAAGGGAATGTCCTAAGGCAAACTGTGCCCTTTGCACACCTAGATAACGCTGTAATACTGTACATCCTCACAACTGCGCTTGTGAGACCCCACCTGNAGGTGTCCCTGCCCAGGGCAGGGGAGTTGGAACTTGATGATCTTTAAGGTCCCTTCCAACTCTGACCATTCTATGATTCTAACTAATCTCTCCTGGAGTGACAAAAATATACCCTTCTGAGGCAAGTGACTTGACCAGCATTTTGCTCTAAAATTAGTCTGATGGCTTTAGGTCCAAATACTTCGTAGCAAGCAAGCAGCCCTTTCTTTAAAAAGGAAAGGTAGTTCCAGCAAAATTAAGTTAATTGGGGGAAAAAAAAGAAAAAAGACAATTGCTGTAGGTGAGCACATGGAAGTGTTAATATAACCCAAGGAAAATGCTTTGAGGCCAGCACCTGGTTTGTTTCTGCACCCTTCACTGTTACAAAAACTCCAGTAATGGAATGAGTATTATCCCAAAATGGTGATATCTAAATCTTTGCTTCTGTGCTTCTTGAGAAAACGTTCTTCTTTATCCAGCTTCATTAGCTTTGTAGCAATTAATTATTATTAAGACTCTTGAAAATACACAGAAGTTATTATGGGAGTGCTCCAACAGCATCTTGCACATACCCTTATAAGCACCAAGTGTGGTGGAAACTGGAGAACACTTGGTACTTTGAAACAGAACTCAAAAGGTGATTTTGCTGCTGCCCAGTCATAGCTCTTGACCCAAAACATCAGTTACAAGCAAACCTGGAGATGCTTTCCCAGAATACTGCTCTGTCTCCAGTGGTGTGTGGCTTTGGGACTTCTGAGTCAGAGGTGGTGCCTTTGATGGTTCCCTTTCTTTGTGTGTTGGCCTTGTTACTGCATCTTCACATGGGTTCAAAGACGTTCACGCTGTCCTGTGACAGGGCAGTTGACCACGTAGGTCTTGACACAATACACAACTGACTCCTTTTTGAACTGCAACCTGCAACTGTCACTGTCTTTATTACTTTCTCTGTGTCACTTCTGATTTCTTTCATGTTTTCTACTTGCAATCATGGTGTGTTTTATCCTACTTTTGCCCTTAGCAATATAATTCTAGATAGGGCTATGAAAATTATTTGACTGTGGTCTGAGTATGCTGGTACTGAGGTATGAAATTGAAGTAGACTGGTAGTAAATGCTTCTGATAATCTCACCCTTGCTTTTATTACCCTTTCTGATGTAGCAGTCTGTTGATTCATGTAGGTGATTCTATTTGTTTTAGGTGAATGATGCCATTTAGCTTATTATGGAAAAATGGTGTATTTTTTAAAAAAAACCCAATTTTATCTCCTTTAAAGTTCTAGCTGTTTGCTGCTTCTTCTGTAGCATTTCATTTAAGTTGGTTATTTGTTGTATGTCACTGGTTTTAGTTGAGAGGAAGATTCAAGCAGAGAGGTGTTGGTCTTACGTCTGCAGTATTTCAGTGTAAAAGTAGTAACTGTGAGAAACCCTTTCCTGTCAAAGCTGCTCACACCTTTGCTGTCTTCTTCAGAGTCTTCGGATGAAAGCGGCTTGGCCAACACCTCAACACGGACCCAGCTTCCCCAGTCCATGAAGATCATGCATGAGATCATGTATAAGCTGGAGGTGCTGTATGTTCTCTGCGTGCTGCTCATGGGGAGGCAGAGGAATCAGGTGAGCTCTTGTCACACAGGCAGAAGTTGATGTCTCTTTAAACCTCAGCACTCGTTAATTAGGTCATGGACACAGATATGGGAAGGGTAAAGCTGGGCAAATCCCATCGTTGCAGCGATGCACAAACAAACAGGCAAGTGTTTCATGGCCCAGCATCAGGATGAGCCCTTGGGCAGGGCTTGTCACAAGTGCTGAGCCCTGCGGGGATGGTGGTCAGTCTCTGCAGAACTGCTGCTCCTTTGGGAGGTAGGGACATCCCTCCTGGCTGAGACATCCTCTCTCTTTGTGGCAGGGAGCATCTGGATGTCCCTGGATGCCACATCAAGGCCTTCTTAGAATCATAGAATCATAGAATGGTCAGAGTTGGAAGGGACCTTAAAGATCATCCAGTTCCAACCCCCCTGCCATGGGCAGGGACACCTCTCCCTAGAGCAGGTTGCTCCAAGCCCCATCCAGCCTGGCCTTAAACACTTCCAGGGATGGGGCATCCACAACTTCCCTGGGCAGCCTGTTCCAGTGCCTCACCACCCTCACAGTAAAGAACTTCTTCCTAATATCTAATCTAAATATCTAATCTAATTCTTCCCCCTCCTGGTGTGCTGGTGACCTGCGTGGATCGTGCCCTCCCCCTTCTTTAGTCCTTTCACTTTTAGAAATCCTCTGGGGTGATTTGTGAGCGGGTGATTTTTGCAGTAGGTTCCCACGTCTTGGCTGAGTGAGTGTTATGTTAAAGTCCCATCCAGGAGGATGCACTTCAGTGCTGTCTGCACCAGGCACTGCCTGGTGGGAAATCCTACTCCTCTCTTCCTCTTTGCATTTCTTTCTTTCAAAACAAAAAGTAATTTGTTCCTTGCCTCACACAGGCTTATGGAAGACCAGTCGCTGCAGCTTGGCTGTAGTTTGGCTTTAAACAGGTCAAAAGCATATCGTGAAGGGAAGAGAAAAGCAGTTTTGAGAGGTTTGCACCATTGGCAGTCTGCTCAGCTCAGTGGAGCAACCTGGAATCGCAGGGGCATTTGGATGCTTTAGAGGGTGGGAGGATCAGATTGAGTTGTTGGAGAGCTGTTGTATAGGCGAGAGTAGCTGTGTTGGAGGGGACTGTTGCTTGAGCACATTTTGTGTGAATATTTTGTGCTTTGCCAGTACCCTCCCGTGGTACAGGAGTCACAGACGCTTGCCACAGGTGGTCTCTGAAGTCTCTTATCGGAATTTAAAATAGAAGAGCATTTGTAGTACAGCCCTGAACATCACTAACATGTTCACTCTGAACCTACAGATGTATACCTGCATATTCAGCATGAAGAGGAAATAGATTCTGTACAATCGTAACCAGAGGAAACTAGCAATTCATAGAGTCATAGAATGGTCAGAGTTGGAAGGGACCTTCAAGATCACCCAGTTCCAACCCCGCTGCCATGGGCAGGGACACCTCTCCCTAGAGCAGGTTGCTCAAAGCCCCATCCAGCCTGGCCTTGAACCCCTCCAGGGATGGGGCATCAACAGCTTCCCTGGGCAACCTGTTCCAGTGCCTCACCACCCTCACAGCAAAGAATTTCTTCCTAATACCTAATCTAAATCTCCCCTCTTCCAATTTAAAACCATTACCCCTCATCCTATCTCTAGACTCCCTGACCAAGAGTCCCTCCCCAGCTCTCCTGGAGCTCCCTTCAGATCCTGGAAGGCTGCTGGAAGGTCTCCCTGGAGCCTTCTCTTCTCCAGGCTGAACAGCCCCAGCTCTCTCAGCCTGTCCTCACAGCAGAGGTGCTCCATCCTTCTAATCATCTTGGTGGCCCTGCGCTGGACCTGTTCCAACAGTTCTATGTCCTTTCTGTGTTGAGGACTCCAGAACTGGACACAGTACTAGTTTCATGCAGAAACCACAGCCACTGCCATAAGAAGCTCACAATCCTGTTGTCATTCCTTTTAGAAGTGCAGTTTCTGTTGGGCATAAAATGACAACAAAAAAAAGCCCAAGACACAACTACACTTACTGGAACATAGACTTGTTAGGAGGACTTTTTTCTGTTGTATCAAGTCAGATGATTCGTCCCTGCCCAATTTTACCACAGTGAATGCAGTTTTACAGATACTGCAGAAACAACTTGAGGCTTGTGTTCATCCTGCTGCCATCTCTTCAGGGAGCTGAAGACACTCGCTTCCTTCCTCCCTGGTTCAGCTCCAGTGTGTTACTGTTAAATGTGACAAGGTCAAAAGTGTGCTGCTGATGTGGCTAGTTTTTAAGCTGACTTTTTTTTTCTTTTTTTTTTTTTTTTTTTTTTTTTAATTTCCTGGTTAAAAAAGCCGTTATTCTTCCTCTGTTACTTTTACCCCCAGACAAACAGGGAAACTGTCTAAGGATAAAGCTGGGATGCAGTTCTCCAAGACTGGAATTGGATTCTTGAAAGATTTGAGTTACTTCATTCCCAAACACCCTTTTGTCCAGAGCCAGCTCGTTTTGTAAAATCCACTGCCTTTGAAGTACATTCCTTAAATCTACGTAAAGTTTTCAGCCTTGTGTGGCAGATGTGATTCCATTCCCCTTCCTGAGAGGGGGCTGGATAAAGAGCAAGAGCTGAACCTGAGCCGTTCTACCTGGAAAGCTCCAGTAAGCAGGGAATGGCAGTATCTGCAGTGACGCTCACGCTGACGAGTATTTCAGCTGCTTAATGCTGTCTCTCTCTCTATGGGGGAATAAAACCACAAGATCTGTGATATCTGTCTTCCAGTCTGAGCAGCCAAAGGTCTTACTGGTTTTATATTGGAATCATTTTGCATAGAATTTCTAAAGGGTATCACAGACCTGCTTCCGTCCAGTATGATAAAGGTCTGGTGTTTGCTGGAAGCGTGATGCAGCTTCCCAGTGAACTCAGAAAGAATAAACTGGTGTTGAATGCTTACTCTTAATCCTTGATTTAAACTCCACTGCTGGCTAACTTGCAAAAATTGCCAACTGTCCTGTTAGTCACTGGGCTCCTGCCTGCTGCCACCCTGGGGACGATCACACCCTTGGGGATAAGTGGTGTTTCGCTGCAGATCTCTGCCTTTGCTCCTTTCTCATTACGGTCACACCCTAAACTACTCTCCTCGTATATTTTTCTAGGCTGTCTCCCACATCTGTGTTGTGGTGAAAGGCAATAGGGTGGTTTACTTGTTCCTGCTGTGGGGAACCAAACAGCACACAGCAGAAGCTCAGAATAGTAGTGAGAAAGTGATAGAGCAATTCACGTGAGGCTGGGCAGCAGCAGGGAAAAAATCAAATGAGGTTGAAGGATGAATATAGAGCAGGGGGTGTCCTGGCACCCCAGGCTGAGTAGTTTGGGATCTGGGAGAGAGCATGATCCAAGGGCAACGACTGTGACTCAGGAGCTTTGTCATGTCTGTCATGGTGAGAACTGAGAGTTAAGCAAACTAAACATGTTTGAAATTAGGGATGAGTCATTTGGAATAAGCAGATTATACTGTGTGTGGAAAGGAGCAGATTCATGAGTTAAAGCAATAAGCATAGAGAGCTTCTCCTTTAGCATGGACTGGGGCTTCAGCAGCTCACGCAATCATGGAATCATGGAATTGTCCGAGTTGGAAGGCACCTCTAGAGATCATCCCGTCCAACTCCCTGCTAAAGCAGGGTTGCCCAGAGCACAGCACTCAGGACTACATCCAGGTAGGACTTGAAGGTCTCCAGAGAAGGGGACTCCACACCCTCCCTGGGCAGCCTCTACCAGGGCTCTGCCACCTTCACCCCAAAGAAGTTTCTCCTCATACTCCAGTGGAACTTCCCGTGTTCCAGCTTGTGCACGTTGCCCCTCATCCTGTCACTGGGATGGCCTAGGTTATTGTTTAGGTGACTTGTTTTTAAGGAACATGTCCGTTACTGCTTTGGGCACTTAATTTTTACAGCTCATTGGGCTTCTCAATCATGCCTGGCTTTCATTTGCACTGATTCTCAAGGGATGCTGCTTGTCTTGGGCCTGCAGCTGATGAGAGTCTGTTCAACTTTGTACTTCTATTCCTCAACTTCCAAATTCCTTACATCAGAAGCATCAAAACTTGGACTGAAGTTACTTAACCGCTGTTCACACCAAAACTGTTAGCTTTTTTACATAAGTAACACTATAGCCTGTCTCAAACACGTCATGGTGTACCATATCTTGCAGACTTGGTGAATAAACCTCAATAACTTGGTATTTTCTTCTCTTCTGAGCATTCAGAAGACTTTCACAGAATGCTGTGGGGTTGGAAGGGACCTCTGCAGATCTAGTCCAACCCCCTGCCAAAGCAGGTCCACCCAGAGCAGGTTGCACAGGCAGGTTTGGAATGTCTCCAGAGATGGAGACTCCACTACCTCTCTGGGCAGCCTCTTCCAGGCCTCTGCCACCCTTAAAGGAAAGAAGTTCCTCCTCATGTTTAGATGGAATTTTCCATGTTTAAGTTTGTGTCTGTTCCCTCTTGTCCTGACACTGGGCACCACTGGGAAAAGTTCAACTTCCTCTTAACCTGAAGGAGCAGCGCTTGAACTGCAGTGTGGTTGTGTTACTGCTGGAGTCTGCTGAGAAATCCTGTCTTGGGCTCTTGAACAAAAGCTACATCAATAGTTTATTTGACTTTTGAGGACTCTCTCAGCTCAGGCTGCATGGACTAGAAAGGCAAAGGGCACTTGGTGGGTGACTGACAGCAGGATATTCACAGCTTAATTTTGTGGCACGTAAAAATTAGGTATAAAAATATTTCCAACGTGCTGTAGGGGATCTTCCAATGTCCAAAACTGCTTCCAGAAGCACAGTGGCTAACTGAAAGCTAACAGGTTTCTCCCCAAAATCTCTGTGTTCTATCCAGGTTCACCAAATAAAAGCTACGCTGATGATACCCCGTGGTTAGTGTGTGTGTAAACACAAGCACATACTGTTAGATTAAGAGTTCACTCTTTCTGTTGTCTGAAGGTGACAGATCTGTGCCCATCAGGCTACGTTAGGGCCATATTTGAGGCTGCAGCAGATGAGCATGGACTTGTCTTTGTTTTCCAGGTTCATAAAATGATCGCAGAGTTCAAACTGATTCCCGGCCTCAATAACTTGTTTGACAAACTGATCTGGAGAAAGCACTCTGCCTCAGTCCTGGTTCTGCATGGACACAATCAAAATTGTGATTGTAGCCCAGTGAGTAACTTACTAACTTCTGTGTTGGGTTTTTATCTTATCCTGTAATTCTGAGGAGTTGTACGGAGCAACTGGGTGCATGTACAATAAATTAGTTGGGATATGGTGGCCTTTGGGGTTTTGTGAATTACTATTTTCACTTAAGTCTCTGCCTCGTGCTGGCCATTCAGCCTCTCCACTCTCTGGGAACTGGGAAAGTGGGTAAATTCTGTGGTCCCTGAAAGCCAAAGGTAGAAGGTGGCCAAAACTTAAGGAAATGAGAGCTACTGGGTCTAGCAAAGAGAGGCACAGAACGAAAAACAGATTGCTGTCAGGTTTTTCAGGGGGAGTGGGTTTTTTTGTGGGCTTCTTTTGGGTGGGTTTTGTTGGTTTGGGGTTTTTGTTCCCAGACATAGATATTCTAAGTCTAAATCAATCAATACAGGGATGAGCTCGTTTGCCTTTGCAGTGAGAGGAAAGCATTAGCTGTTACGTGCAGAGGCTTGGAGGCAGTCTCCAGTTCTTTTCTATTTTTGAGGAGCCTGCGAAGTGCAGCCTTCCCCATTGGTGGGAGTCACTGGCTCTGCTGTCCAAAGGGCTTTGATTCAGATGGGTTTTCCGTGCAGCTGTTTCCTTTCTGCTTGGTAACTAATGATACTCCAAAACACTAAAGCGAATTTGTTGACCTTTCTTTTCTCTTTTTTAGGACATTACTTTAAAGATACAGTTCTTGCGGCTTCTCCAGAGCTTTAGCGATCACCATGAGTGAGTATGAAAAGCTGTGGGAGCTTTGTGGCTCGTGGTGGTGGTGTTTGCCTGGTGGCTGTTCCAGCAGGTGTCCCAGGCACGGTGCAGGCTGTGTGTGAACGGGACATTGTGCTGTCCTTAAACTCCAGTCAGATGTTCACGTGCCTTTCAGCTCCTGCTGGGAAAAGGCTACGGACACGCTCTCCAATGGGCATGTCTTAGGATGTCTGTTGATGATTAAAAATAGCCCGTTTTGCTTCGTGTGGAAATGAACTGAAACGTTTATGTGATGACTCAACACTTTCTGGCTGAAGAAATTAGGAGGCAGCTTTCATGATGCCCTTTATCACCCTCTCTGAGCGTGTGCCCTGCGGGGACCTGCTCGGGTGTCGTTCAGAATGGAACAAGCAGGAAACAAAGGCCGTTGGAAGATGAGGGTGAAAGACAGTGCAGCTCTGGATGGGTTAATCCATACTCTTTTGCCTTTGTACAAAAGCTGGGAAGGCCTGGTTGCTGTCTACATGCCAGCAGTGGAGAAGACCTGATTAAACTGGATGAGAAACAATTATCTGTCAGCTGGCCACTGGCAACCTAGGTTGGAAATGAGCAGAAAGCTTCTATTTGCCTTCAAAAGTCCTACTTAGGAAGTTTGATTCTGCTGGAGTAGTTGAGGGGTGATGCAGATATTTTTTTATTTATTTCTTTCTTAGTTCTTTTACCCAAGAATTTACCTCCTTTTTTTTTTATTTATTCAAAAATTTACCTCCTCTGCTGGTACAGAGGTACTTGTTTCTCTGTTCTGGCTTGCAGAATCACACCCTGCATTCTGTCAGATGTCCTCTTGCTCTAATTCAGACCTGCAGGATGGTTTTTTGTTCTTTACAAACATCTGCGTTTGAGTCATACTACACTAGATACGTATGTGGCTTCACTTTTTGCCTTGCTGGTCTTATCTGTAGCTGGGGTGATGTTTTTGTGTAGGTTTTCTTTAGTAGTTAAATACATATCTTGAAAATCCAGGCTTTTTCACTGGGAAGGATTAGTTTTAAGAATGGGCAGCTGCTGGATATATTGTAAAGCTAAGGGAGAGGCTGACCTGTTGTAAATCCTCCGTGAAAGGCACTGTTTGCCCAGAAATCATTCCAGGTTTTCCAGTAAAGTCTCTTTAGGTGCTGTTCCTACTTCAGTCGTTTACTGCAGAGATCTTGGGCTTCTTTAAACAGACAACAGCTTTTGGCTGTAGCGTTTGACCAAGTGGAATGTGTGGAATCTGGTTAGGGCTTTTAAACAAATAATTCCATGAACTTTCTGTGAAATCACAGATAAGCTGAGTTAGCCAAGGACAGGATGGGAGCAAGTACTTACGTACTAATATTAACTTTGGTAAAACTCTGTATAAAGCAAACTTGCAGAGCTTTACTGCATGGAGAGAGGCTGCGGAAACCTGTTGATCCAGATCAAAAGCAGCTTCACGTGTCCACCTTGGTAGCACTAATCTGGGAGAGAGTGTTTGAAACAAGACAGTGTCCCCATCACCTTTGTGCTCTAAAAATGTATCCTCTACGTAGTTGCTGTGTTTTGGTGGCTGGGTTGTCTTTGCTCCCCTCCCACAGCATGACGTGTTTCCTGTAAATAAATCTTTGCTGTCTGGTTCTGAGCACTTTGAAGCAGGAGGGCAGTGAGGGAGCACACTGACACGGGGCAGGGAGTCTGTCAAAGGGAGCCTCTGGACTGCATTTGTGCTTTGTCAGACTTGTTCTGCATTTAATTTGTTTTAGAGATAAGTGTGTGCAGAGCAATTAATGCAAATTCTGTGGGTTTGTATCTATTCCAGGTTTATTTTCTACATTTCATGATTTTTTTAAGTATTTCCAGACTAAACAATTTGCTCAGTCATAAAACACCAGGATGATTGAGTACTTTCTGCAGTTTCTGTTTTCTAGTTGAGGCTTATTACTAACAAGGAGCACAGTCACTATATGGCAGAGAAAGGCTGTAGGAAGCTGTGAAAAAATTTGCTGTAAAGTCTGCTGAAACGCAGCGAGTGTTGCTGAGATTTTCAAAAACAAGTGCCAACTGGAAGCAAATATGCCCAAAACAAACCATAAGATCCTGAACAGGTCAGCAGAGAGGCAGTGTCTTGAAGCTGGTCAGTGCTGAAACTTGAATTTGGTGAATTTTGGAGGAGGTTTATAAATCAGCAGGTAGTTGACCCAGTTTAGGAGTTGCTGTGGTGGAGGGGAGTGTGAATGGCTGTAAAGAGCCAGAGAGGTAAAAGCTGGTTGCCTGCTCCTAGTAGCTTTGCTCTTCAGAAAATTGACTATTCACTTGCCTCTTGAATTCATCATCTTTTTCTCCCCCATTCCCCAACTGTCTTGCTTTAGGAACAAGTATCTCCTTTTGAATAGCCAAGAACTTAACGAGCTGAGTGCCATCTCCCATAAAGCCAACATCCCTGAAGTTGATGCAGTTGTCAACACGGACAGGTGAGTAGGGACAGAAGGTTTGAGTTCAGGCAGCTTCTAGCATTTTGCAAAGCACTTCTGGTGGAGGTTTGATGTCACCCATCCTTCTGTCCACCTCACTTTAATTTCAAGGACATGTTGCAGCAGGGATTGTCAGGTTTGCATGATGGTCGTGGTCATTAGCAAATCTACAGTGTATTTATACTCAGAGTAAGGCACTTTAAAAACAAAAGCAACCAAAAATGGGGGGGGTTGTTTACAACCTGGACTTCATAGCAATATGCTGGGTCTGCCTGTTTGTCTGCCTGTTCTCACTAAGGGCATTGCAGACCTGGAGAGTAAACTGGGATCCCCCTAATAATTGCTGTTACTAATAAATCTTAATTTTGGGACTCAAGAGCAGTTTGTGCACACATAATGTCTATTTGCATCTGCATAAACACACCCAAGTGTGTCTGCTCAGGGTCTTTATTTTAAGAACAGCCAATAACTAGAGTAAGCTCGATTAGATTAATGTGGTAAACCACTTTAAGAGTCTCTAGTGTTATTATTTGAATATCTGTTAGATCGACTGTTGTGTATTAAGGAGCTTATTAAATCAAGGTTCTGATATACAAACCTCCTGAGGGGAAACATTGTTTGTGGAATTGAGCTCGCAGAAGGCTCCCAGAGTGTCAGAAGGGACTTGGTCTGCACAGAGCAGGTTTACATCACTTCAAAAGGGAATTCTCCAAGAAGATTTCTAAATTACAGTTAATATTGTAATACTGTACCTAATTGGGAAGAAATGGTGTCTGTTACGCAAATCTTTTCCTTCTAAGCACAGGCACCTTCCTGGTTTTGTTCAAAAAGATATTTAGGGGCAAAAATTCCCCCTGTTAGGAGCACAGTGAAAGGAAGAGGATCGAGACATTAGCCAGCGGTATGCCCTGGTGGCCAAGAAGGCCACCAGCATCCTGACCTGGATCAGGACCAGCGTGGTGAGTAGGACTCAGGAGGTGATCATCCTACTGTACTGGGCACTGGTGAAGCCCCAGCTCAAGCAGTGTCCAGTTTTGGGCCCATCACCACAAAAAAAGACATTGAGGGACTGGAGCTGGTCTAGAGAAGAGCAACGAAGCTGGTGAGGGGTCTGGAGCACAAGTCTTGTGAGGAGCAGCTGAGGGAGCTGGGGGTGTTCAGCCTGGAGAAAAGGAGACTGAGGGGAGACCTTCACACTCTCTCCAACTCCCTGAAAGGAGGGTGCAGCCAGGGGGAGTCGGTCTCTTCTCCCAAGGAACAGGCAATGGGACAAGAGGAAACAGCCTCAAGTTGCACCAGGGGAGGTTCAGATTGGATATTAGGAAACATTTTTTCACTGAAAGGCTCATTGAACGTTGGAATGGGCTGCCCAGGGAAGGGGTTGGGGCACCATCCCTGGAGGGATTTAAAAGACAGGTTGACATAGTGCTGAGGGACAGCAGTGATGAGTTTTTATCAGAGTTAGGCTGATGGTTGGACTCAGTGATCTTAAAGGTCCCTTCCAAGCTGGACAGCTCTATGATTTTGTGATTCTAGGAGTGTACACAGCTTCTTTCTCTCCTTTGACCAGTACATACAGAAGAAGGCTACCAGGTAGCATCTAGATTTCTGTACTGCTCTGCCTCCTAAATGGAACTTAGAGCTTCCTTTACATTTGTGGAGCAAAAGAGGTGTGGTTTTCTTTCTAATCTCTTAATTCCTACAAGCTGTGAATTGATATTTCTGAAATCGCTAAAATTGTGAGAGGAGATGAATAATTTTTCTTTAGGATTTCTTTGGAAGTCGTGTTGCAGGTACTGCAGATGTTTACCAAAGGCAGTGAGGAGAACTCCTGTACATTTAATACCAGGATTTTGGCCATTGAAAGCTCTGGAGAAGAGACTGGATTCGGGGTCCTGTGAGGCACGGCGCTTGCCAACCCTTCCACTCACGCTGTAATTTCTTCTCGTGCCCTAGGAGTCTTGTCTGTGATGGGAAAAGAGGCTTGTTGACCAGACTGCTTCAGGTCATGAAGAAGGAACCAGCTGAATCCTCCTTCAGGTGGGTTCACTTTGCACTGGAATATGCTGGTTTGACTTGGCTGGGACATCAGTTTGGTTTTATACAGCTCACAGCAGCTGAAAATAGTTGATAGGCTGAGAGAGCTGGGACTGTTCAGCTTGGAGAAGAGAAGGCTCCAGGGAGACCTTGGAGCAGCCTTTCAGTATCTGAAGGGAGCCTAGAGGAGAGCTGGGGAGGGACTCTTTGTCAGGAAGTCTAGTGACAGGACAAGGGGTAATGGTTTTAAATTGGAAGAGGGGAGATTTAGATGAGATCTTAGGAAGAAGTTCTTTGCTGTGAGGGTGGTGAGGCACTGGAACAGGTTGCCCAGGGAAGTTGTGGCTGCCCCATCCCTGGAGGTGTTTAAGGCCAGGTTGGATGGGGCTTTGAGCAACCTGCTCTAGGGAGAGGTGTCCCTGCCCATGACAGGGGGGTTGGAACTGGATGATCTTTAAGGTCCCTTCCAACTCTGACCATTCTATGATTCTATGAAAATGCTTAAAAATGGTTAAGGGTGAAAGGATCTGGCTCCAAGGGCAGTGCAGGTGGGGGAGCTGCCAAAGCTTCCCTTGAGCCTTGTACCCAGTATGGGCTGGGATTTTCTGCAGGATAAACAGCTCTGAATCCAGCTTCAGAAAGAAATTTGATTTAAACTGTAGTTGTGATAAAATACTCTCCTTGCTCCAAAACTAAAACCTCGTTTCTTCTACTCCTCAGGTTTTGGCAAGCGAGGGCAGTTGAAAGTTTCCTGCGGGGCACCACCTCCTATGCAGACCAGATGTTCCTGCTGAAGAGAGGACTCCTGGAGGTAATGAAGTTCATGCCAAGCTTCCTCTATAATGTAGCAACCAAGAAGGATTATTTTGTAATTAATTTCAAAGGGGGTAAAAATGTAGTGTTACAATTCACTGGGAATAGGGCAATTTTGGAAAAGTGAGAGTTCTGCTTGTAGCAAACAGTGTGGGGTGGCCACTTCTGTGACCTGCATTGCTGGGGAGTTAATTTAACAGGAGTTTGAAATTGTTCTGTCATCTAAGAACTAAACCTGCAGATAAATGTTTAAATAGTCATTAAATCAGAGTCTGTGCTGACCTGCTGGCTCGACCTCAACTGTGGCAATAACGTGTTCTCCTCCCCTGCCAGCATATTCTCTACTGCATCGTTGACAGTGAGTGCAAATCACGAGATGTGCTCCAGAGTTACTTTGACCTTCTGGGAGAACTGATGAAATTCAATATTGATGCATTCAAGAGGTTCAACAAGTACATCAACACTGATGAGAAGGTAAATATTTGTAAAAGCTGCCCCTCCCCGTGGGTTAAATTTTGTGTTCTTCAAACCAAAGGGAGCGCTAAAACTGAGGTTCATTGGCTGGTTTTGATGGGATCGTTGAGCTCGGTGCACAGTGAGGGAGGAGTGAGCTGCCAGATCACAACCATGTTCATTGCTGTAGACATTTGTCTTTCCAGAAGCTCTCCAAGCTGTCCTGAGTCGGCAAGTGCTGAGCTTGTTCACAAAATGCTCCCCTCTTATGTGATCAGGTCAGGGCTCAAAGATGGTAGAGTGTTTCCTGTGAAGTCACTGGGGTTTGGGTCAAGCTGATAGTCAAGGACATTGAGACAGGGTCCAAAAAATTATTTCACCTGGAGTGGGGGTTTCTTCATGGAGATAACTTAAAATGTTCCTTAATACTTGATGCCGCAAAAAGACTTAGAATCCTAGAACGGTTTGGGTTGGAAGGGACCTTAAACATCATCCAGTCCCACCAGACCAGGCTGCTCCAAGCCCCATCCAGCCTGGCCTTGAACCCCTCCAGGGATGGAGCAGCCACAGCTTCTCTGGGCAACCTGTTCCGGTGACATACCTTGTGTTTGATGTTATTTGAGCTTAGAGACATTTTAAGAAGTTGTGGCTGATGTAATTACCTCTAAAACTTAGTTGAGATGAAGGATGGGCAGCGCTCTCTCTGCAAAGTGGTGTCGTGCTCTGGTGCAGTTTGTGTGTGTCACATCAGCTGCTGGGAGGGTTCTGAGGGACCTGGTGCCCTTGCTTTTGCTACTGTAATTTCTCTCTGGTTGCTGTTAGCTCTGGCAGACCTTGAAGAATAGAAGCAGAGACGCATTTAAAAGAAAGATGATAAATTTGGGGTTGTTTTCTGGTAAATGAACCACACGTATTCTAGAATATGTGTCTTTATAGGTTGTGTGTGCTTCCTGTTTATTGATCTATAACTCTTTATTTTCATTCTGTATGAATGCCTGACTGTTCCTCCCTGACTGTACAAAATAAGTGCAGGAAAACAGAGAGCTGGAGGAGCTACAGAGCCCGGCAGCCGTGCTGTCTCAGCTCCTGCTTTCAAAACAAATAGTGGAGGAAATCTTCATCTCGCTGAAGTGTGATGCAACTTCAAAACAGATTTTAGCGGTGCCAGGACTTTGCCATGTTCCTGTTCTGTACTGGTTTTAAGGTACTTGCTGTAGGAATGCTTGTACAGTGCTGCTGTTGGCTTGGATGGATGAGACAGGCCCAGGAGTGTGTGTCTACTCTTATTCTTGTTAGAGGTAAAGAGGGAATGACCCTGAGTATTTTGGTGCTCAGAACCTAACTCTTGTTCTGTGTGAAGGGGAAATCATCCGTGTCTGTGAAACCTCATGTTGGTGAAGGGTCTGAATCGCTGTTGTGTCAGACCTCAGCCCCGAGTGCTCGCCTAGGATCAGTTTTGTTGTTTCAGTACAACGCTAAAAGGTATTTCTCTTTAGTTCCAGATATTTTTAAACCAGATCAACAGTTCTTTGGTTGACTCAAACATGCTCGTTCGCTGCATTACGCTGTCCCTGGACCGGTTTGAGAATCAGTCTGACGCTAAAGGTACAGAGTAAGAAACGGGGTGGGTGGGACTGAGAGTGGTTATTTTAAGTCTGGGCTTTGTAAATTCTGATTTTAAACAGAAAAATGCCCCCTGCAGGTTTGTTGCCACAGCCAGAGAGCCGGTTGTAATGCCATTTTGCTGGGATCAGTCTGTCTGAACTTTAAGCACCTGCTGATTGTCTTTTTCCTCTCGCTGCAGTTGCAGAAGTCCTGTCAGAGTGCCGCCTGTTATCATACATGTCCCAGATGTCCATGAGAATGTCCTTTCTTTTCCGTCTCATTAATATTATTCATGTACAGACACTTACACAGGTAAAGAGCTGACAGGAACTTTGCAGTTCTCTTGCTGATGGTGTGTAGTGATGAGCTGGGCTGGGAGCAGGGAGGAACTTGGGTTCTCTTGAGGACACCCATGTCCCTGTCCCTTCTTTCTTGCTACATGTTACCTGCATGCTTACCACAGACAGGTTTTACACGGGTGTGTACAACCAACGTCTTGTTGTTTGACCTCCTGTGTCATTTTGTACTTCCAGGAAAACGTCAGTTGTTTGAACACAAGTTTAGTTATCCTAATGCTGGCCCGGAGGAAAGAAAAGCTCCCTTTTTATCTGCGCACTTTGCAACAGATGGAATATACAGAAAAATACCCAGGCTTCATCCTGAACAACTTCCACAGTCTCCTGCGATTCTGGCAGCAGCATTACCTCAACAAGGACAAAGACAGCACCTGCTTAGAAAATGTATGTAACCCTCTTACCATAGCAAAAACAGGTCACAGCAATATCTGTGTGCTGCTCACCTAGCAAAAACGGGAAGTGAGAGGTTGTGAAGGGAAAAAAGGGAGCAAGTTCTGCCCTGGTGTAACTTTCTGTAGTGCTTCTCATACCTTCTTACCCAGCCAGGTCCCTTTTGCAAGCATTGAGTCTGCCACAAGGTCAGTGCTGGATTTCCCGGCGAATAACACCTTAGGTCTTGGCTCTGGCACCCAGAAGGGAGACTTGGAAGTGCTGAGTGGGTTTCAGATGGCCAGCCCTGCACAGTGACGTGGAGGCAGGATAGAATCCAGCTCTCAGACTAGTTAGCACCTTAACCAGGCTGTCCCCTCTCTCCTTGGTGTGGCAAATGCTGTAGAAGTATCTGATGTAGCTGGCAGAGGAGCAGGCAGCTGACCTGTGGAAAGCAGTTCACAGGCTTCCACTCCAGAGCTTGAGTGCTGAGAAGAGGAAGAAACAAGCTGTGATGAGAAAGTGGCTCCCTTGTAGGTGCCCTGGAAGGCTCAAGTGAGGTTGCACGGGTTTTTTCCTTGATTTTTTGTCAGTGTTTTGGGCTGCAGCTTTAACAGATTTTAAATGTGTTCATGAAAAAGCCCTTTTCTGAAGTGCACATCCCCACAGCTGTGATGTGAGTGCAGTGCAGGCAGTCTCCTATAGATGAGGTACCTAAAGAGGGACAGAATCAGGTCTTGGAGGTAGTTCAAACGAGGAGCTTCAGTTCCTCAGAAAGGAGAAGTTGGATGGAAGGAACGCATGTGGGAAGGAGAAGCTGCAGCGAATGGTGCAGACTTGTCATGTTTTTCTCTCAGCATTATTTGTGGCAGTAGGTTTGGGTCCCTGCTGGGCTGAGACCTGGGGAGCAGGAGGGTGACATGTGGCCTGCAGCACCTGCTCACTGTGTGACAACATCTGTGCCATGCTCTGACCATGGGGAGACGTCACCAAGACAAATGCTCTCTGCCATCGTGGCATTTTGGGGCTGCGTTGTGCTGTGCATGAGTGCTGTGGTGCTGCTCGTGTCTTGGGCCACTGATGGACTGGAAATAGTTGTCCAGTGTGTAAAGGCGTGTGTGTGTGTGTGTGTGTCATGGTCACTGACAGCCCTGGTGGTCACCTCGTGCTGCTCTTACGGCTGTAGTTGCCACAGTTGCTGGTAACCCCTGCCTGCAGCAGGAGGCTGGTGGTAGGAGGTGCAGTGGGTTCAGTATAGAATCATAGGATGGTTTGGGTTGGAAGGGGCCTTAAACATCATCTGATCTCACCCCCTGCCCCGTGGCAGGGACACCTCCCACCACACCAGGTTGCTCCAAGCCCCATCCAGCCTGGCCTTGAAAACCCCTCCAGGGATGGGGCAGCCACAGCTTCTCTGGGCAACCTGGGCCAGGGTCTCACCACCCTCACAGCAAAGAATTTCTTCCTCATATCTCACCAAATCTCCCCTATTGCAGTTTAAAACCCTTTGCCCTTGTCCTGTGGCTCCCCTCCCTCATCAGGAGTCCTTCCCCAGCTTTCCTGGAGCCCCTTTTAGGAACTAGAAGGGGCTCTAAGGTCTCCCTGGAGCCTTCTCTTCTCTGGGCTGAACCTCCCCAACTCTCTCAGCCTGTCCCCACAGCAGAGGGACTCTAGTCCTCAAGCCACCTCTGTGGCCCTGCTCCAACAGGTCCGTGTCCTTCCCATGTTGGTGCCCCTAGAGCTGGAGGGGGGGTCTCCCCGGAGTGGAGCAGAGGGGCAGAATCCCCCCCCTCACCCTGCTGGCCAGGATGCAAGGGCCTTTCTGGGTTACCAGTGCCCATTGCCGTCTCGTGTGAAGCTTCTCATCCACCAGCACCCCCAAGTCCTCCTCAGGGCTGCTCTCCAGCCATTCTCCACCCAGCCTGCATTTGATTGTTGTGACCCAGGTGCAGGACCTTGCACTTGGCCTGGTTGAACTTCATGAGGTTCACATGGGCCCAGCTCTCCAGGCTGTCCATGACCCTCTGGGGGGGCGGGGGCATCAACCTCTCCCGCTCCGCACCCTGGGGAAGACGGAGAGACTGTGGAAACTGTGGGGCTGGGGAAGCTGGGATGAACTGGAGGCGATTTTCAGCCTTTGGGTTGTATCTTCTGCTGCACGTTGGTGCTTACGGACCGTGCTAACCATCCTCTTCCTCTCTTCCCACAGAGCTCATGTATTAGTTTTACCTACTGGAAAGAGACTGTATCTATACTGCTCAGTCCAGACCGGACGTCCCCCTGTGCCATAGTTAGCTACATCGACGAGGCTTATATGGACATTGACAGAGACTTTTCCGAGGAGTAATTCTTCACTCTGGCTTCCCATGGACAGCGCTTGGAGGGTACCTGGCAGCCCGTGGATTTTCAGGGATACGCTGTGTAGTGTGTGTGTGCGTGTGCGGCTTGGAAACCGTGGAGCGTTCCTGCATTGTCCAACCCCCAGCCCCTCCTTCCTGCTCCCCCATCTCCCATCTCTGAGGGATGAGAGTTGGAAAGCTCTCTGGGCAACACATTCAGGGATGTATCTTCCAGTCGTTTTGGGATAAAAATATTCACCTGCTAAAACCAGCCTCTTTATTATTATTTGTTTCCCCCCCCTCCCAGTCCAACGGGGCTGGTCAGAGATGGGTTTTTTTGGCTGAGAGATGAGGATACTCTGTATGTGCCAACTTCGTTGTGGCTGTTTTTTGTGGCTGCCAGCATTAGCAAGTCAGAAAGCACAGGAATTACCCTCGGAATGTGAGGTCCAAGGAGCCGGTCTGACAGGGCAGCCACCTGCAGAGCCAGCAGGAGGGGACTCCCTGCAGGTGGAACTCTCCTGGTCGGGGTCTGGAACTGGGGGGGGTGGGGGTGGGTGTAGAGTGTGAGTGTGTGTGTGTGTGTGTGTGTGTGTGTGCTTTCAGTTCCTGAGAGCCCCGGCTCCCGTCACCTCTTCAGCCACCTACTTTTGGATCGTTTGGTACTAAATCTGTCCGTGCGCTAGGAGAGAGCCTCTGCTCCTGCTGCCTTTCCTGCAAATCCTTCCCTTCCCGAGGCGTTTCACGGCGCTGCGGAGGACAGAGACGTTCCAGCAGTGCTGGGATGGCAGCAGGGGGTGGCTTTTTCACGGAGCAGGAGTCTTAAAACCTACTCATTTTTATTTCCTTGTTTTCCAACTTGCGGCTTGTCGCTTCTTGGGTGACTCATCTGGTTTTAAAATCCTTTTCCAGGACCATTGCTCTCCACGCTAACCTGCTATCCTGGGAGTCTTCTGTCAGTCTCTGCTTTCGGTCTTTAACATCACCAGACACATGAATCTTGAAGTGCAATATTTACTGGAGATGTCAGGTTGTTGTTTTTTTCCTGGATCTGTTTTCATCACGGCGTGTTAAAACGCTAGGAATAAACACTCCTGCTTGAAAGGAATTTTGTAGGATGTTGTTGGGAAAGGGGGTTCTGGTGGTCCTGATCACCAAACCTGCATTGCTCTGAGGCAGCCAGATCCCCAGGAATGAAATCCAGCCCCAAGTCTTGAGCCGCTGCGTTTCAGTGAAAAAAAAAATTACATCTTGCAGCTCCAGCTGAAAGAAACCAGTTTTCTTGGAAACATGCATCTGATTTTTATTTTTTTTTAATGTTTTCTTAACTTATTTGATGAGACAACTTGACTTGGGCTCTGTCCAAGCTCTGGAGGATGTCCCAGAGCCTAATTTTGTCTCTAATCTCTGCCAGCAGGATGAGTCCTGCTCTGAGGGTCCCTCTGCTGGGGCCTGGATGAGTGGCCGAGGCTTCCAGCCCCGGCTGCAGGACTTGCTCTCTAGAAGTCATCCTTTCTCCTCTTGCTGATCTCACACTTGGGTGTCCTGCTCTGGATTTGCAGTCACCTCTTGGCTTGTGGGACACCTGGAGCCTCGCGGGAGCTCCTGGGCACACTTGTGTCCCTCCTGGGGGGACCGGATCTCTGTCCTGTTCCCGTGAGGTGGTGCCCCGTGTGTTGGGGAGCACCTCGTTGGGCAGCTGCAACTCTCTGCTCTTCATCAGGTCCCCTCCACCTGCCCCCTCCCTCCCCCTCCGATAATTTCTTTCTCATCTGTACTTTTTTTTTTTTCTTTTTTTTTTG
>VXBW01004291.1:947749-973393 GCA_013400375.1 Thinocorus orbignyianus
TTTTTTTTTTTTTTTTTGATCTTGGGTATTTGTGTTCTGGGTGTATCTTTGCTGCTTCTTAACTGTAATAGATGTACACTTACAAATAAATGCTTCAAATTAAAAAGGCTTTTAAGTTAAGGGATGCCTTTTCCATAGTGTAGTTAATTGGTGCATTCAGTGGTTGCTGCTAAAAACCCCCCACAGTCTCATTTTCATCTCTCTGTTTCGGTGTCGCATCCAGTTGGGGCTGAGCTGTGATGGCACCAGCCCAGCTCCTGCCTGGTGGCTTCCCTCCTCCCCAACCTGGGACCAGAGGAACCTCCAGGTCCTGGCCTGGCTTGGAGGCAGCTCGGCTTTGCTTTGGCCGGGTTGGTCCTGGCTGCAGAGAAGGGCACGGGGAAGAAACTCCAGTAACGGAGCAAACTGGTCCCCAGTTTAAGGCTCTGCCTGTGCAGGGTGACAGGGAGGCTGTCACTGGGGGCCACCTCTGCCCCTGGCAGCTGCCTCCAGAGTCTCATTTTGAGAGGGACCAGAGAGCTTTGTCCTTCATCCTTGTTTTGTCTTATTTATGGAGAGCGTGGGCAGGAAGGGTCCTGCGTGGTGCTGGGGGACTTGATGGGGGGGTTCGGTGGAGGGCTGGGGCTGGTGGGGGGGGACACCCCTGTTACTAACCAATACTTCTGGAAGTCTGCACTATCCCCGTGGATTGCTGAGGTTGGTGCTGCCCAGGTTTATGCCAATTTACTAACTGCAAATAAACGTATTAAATAGAAACTATTAAAGAAATCTATTTTAAAGAAACGAGTGGAGGTGTCTTTCTTTGCAGGCCCTTTGCCAAGGCTGAGACACCCCTCCCTCTGCCCCGCAGGACTGGAGAGGGGGGGGATTTTTATGTTCCTGCCCCTGGAGTAATGGTTTCAGTGAGGTCTGTGATGTTCTTCCTCCCTCAGCTCTGCTCCCCTGCGGCTGAGACGGGACTGGAGTGTTTTGGTGGGATGTGGTGAGGAAAGGGGGCTCTTATCCCAAAAGCCACCAGAGGCCTGGAGCAAGGCAGGGAGAGAGGAGGGAGGGCTGTGCCTCTCTCCGGCCTATGGGAGATGTCCCTAGAGACCCCCGCTTCTCCAGCAGCAGAGCCCTGGTTCCCCTGGGACAGACACAAGGAAGCGAGTCCTGGCACATCTCCGTTTATTGGTGTGGTTCAGTGCTGGCCGCGGCTGTTGCAGCCTCCAGGTTACAGCAGGTGGCTGGGGACAGGACAGGGCTCCCGCTACTCATGCTGGCAAGCAGAAAACAACAAAAAACACCCCAAAAAGGGGCTTTGGTGAGATCCCAGGCCTGGAGGGAGGGAGGGAAGGAAGGAGGAAGGGAGAACTCCTCTGGGTGAAGCCGTGGGCTGGGTGCCTTACCTTGGAGCTGATGACCTCCCTGGTGCGGGCACGCAGCTTGTTGACCTGTGTCTCAGCGATGTCCGCCCGCTCCTCAGCGTCGTCCAGCTCGTGCTGCACCTTGCGGTACTTCACCAGGTTGGAGTTGGCCTGCTGCTCCTGGAGGGGGCGAGAGGAACGGTGGGTGTGAGGGACACAGCGGGGACACCAGGCTCCCCATGACCACGCTCGTGGTCCTCGTGGCCACCCTGGGCCACCCACCCCCCCGCCCCGTCCCAGCAGAGCTGCGGGGGGCAGGCACTCACCGCCTCCTCAAACTGGCGTTTGTAGCTCTTGACCTTGCTCTGCAGTTTGTCGATCAGGTCCTGCATCCGTGTCAGGTTCTTCCGGTCTTCTTCAGCCTGCAAGACCCATCCCCAGCCCCGTTAGCAGGACCCCAGCAGAGCCCCCCGCCCCAGCTCAGGCTCCGGCTGCCCCCAGTACCTGTCTCCAGGAGCCCCAGTGGTGGCCAGGGCCCTCCACACACAGAGAGCACCAACCCAGCCCCACGTGCCCTGGTCCCCCACAAAGCTTAGGAGATACCAGCAAAGGGGCAAGATGGAGACACTGGTGGTGGGCGTTGGGAGAGGGAGAAGCCCATGCTGCCCCCATTGGTTCCAGTACAGTGGCCAGAAGGAGCTGGCCCCAGGGCTGCTGTACCTGGTAGCTCAGCTCCTTGATCCTCCTCTCGTACTTGCGAATGCCCTTCTGGGCTTCAGCCATCTTCTTCTGCTCCGAATCCAGCTCTCCCTCCAGTTCCCGCACCTGTGGGTAGAGAGGAACCACCTCAGCACCCTCCTCCCAACCAGCTGAGCTCAAATCTCTTCCCTCAGATTAGAGCGGCCACAGCCAAGGCTGAGCCACCCCAAGCAAAGGCACGGAGCTGGCCCCAGGCTTGGAGGGTCCTCAGGGAATGCCCCTCGCTGCCCACGGTCCCCCTGTGGCCCAGCCTGGCTCCAGAGGGACAGGGCAGTGCTAGGAGCCCAGCTCCTGGGTGGCACAGCCGGGGATCTGCCCCTATCACCTCACCCTGGCCTCCAGCTTCTGGATTTGCTTTTTGCCCCCCTTGAGAGCAATCTGCTCTGCTTCATCCAGGCGCATCTGCAGGTCCTTGATGGTCTGCTCCATGTTCTTTTTCATCCGCTCCAGGTGGGCACTTGTGTCCTGCTCCTTCTTCAGCTCCTCTGCCATCATGGCAGCCTGCAAGGCCAAGAGCGCAGAGGCATCACCACAAGGCCAGGCAGCCCTGCCAAACACAGGGGCTCCATGGAGAAACTCTAAGAAGCTCTCCTCTCCTCCCACCACCCAGCCCCAGAGGGCACAGGGCATCCTTGCCCAACCATATAGCACCATCCCCACCACGCTCTTACATCTGTGATGGCCTTCTTCGCCTTCTCCTCAGCGTTGCGGCACTCCTGCACCGCATCCTCCACCTCACTGCTCAGCTGGGAGATGTCAGTCTCCAGCTTCTTCTTCTGGTTGATCAGGCCCGTGTTCTGCAGACAGAGCAGAGCAGTGCCGTAGGGACCGGCCCTTCACTGTGGCCACCAGTCTCCTGCTGCTCCAGGGCCAGCAGAGACCTGGAAGCTGGTGGTGCCTCACCTGGGAGTGGAGCAGGTTGACCCTCTCGGTGGCCTCCAGCAGCTCTTGCTCCGCCAGCTTCCTGCTCCTCTCTGCCTGCTCCAGCGTTGCCCGCAGCTCCTCCACCTCAGCCAGCAGCAGGTTGTTGCGGCGCTCCAGGGCGGCCGCCTGCTCCTTCAGGTCATCGTTTTGGCGCTGAGTGTCATCCAACTCGATTTGCAGGTCCTGCAGGGCAGCGCAGGGTCAGTGGGGAGAAAAGGGAGCCAGGGCTGGCAGTGGGGAACAGCGCTGAGCCCATCCCACCCACCGCCACCCAACCTTGATCTGGGCCTGGAGCTGGCGGCCCAGTTTCTGGAACTCGGCCGCCTGGCGGTTGGCGTGGCTCAGCTGGATCTCCATCTCATTCAGGTCTCCCTCCATCTTCTTCCTCAGACGGACAGCCTCGTTCTTGGCCCGGGCCTCCGCATCCAGCGTGGCCTGCATGGAGTCCATGGCGCGCTGGTGGTTGCGCCTGTGGAAGGGACAACACCATCAGCCCCATCCACCCGGGGACACCCACTCCAGGGCAGCCCTGTCAGGGCCGCGGGGCCAGCTCAGCCCCCACAGCGATGGCCCAGCCTGTCTCCTCTCAGCACACACCTCAGGTTCTCAAACTCCTCATCCTTTTCCGCCAGCTTCCTGTCCACATCAGCCTTGATCTGGTTCAGCTCCAGCTGGATGCGCAGCGTCTTGCTCTCCTCGTGCTCCAGGGCTCCCTAGAGACAGTGGCAGGTCGTGAGAAGGTGGCCCCAGGGGATGATGGATCTCCTCAGACACCCAGCCCAGATTTATGGGGAACAGGGCAGGTGGAGCCACCCCAAGGCATTTTCAGGGTTGCACAACCCCCAACGAGCATGGACCAGGGGTTGCAACCCGGCTCCGGACTGTCACCCTGCCAGCAAGGTGTGGGGCATACTCCAGCACTGTCTCCTCAGGGTGGGACAGGGTGGGACAGGGGTTCAAGGGCAAAAGGTATGTGCATGGTGGGTACCATGAACCCACCTCAGCCTCTTCCAGAGCTGCCTGGATATCACTCTTCTCACTCTCCAGGGTTTTCTTCAGCTTCTCCAGCTCGTGGATGGTTTTGCCGCTCATACTGATCTGGTCAGTCAGATCAGCAATTTCCTCTGGCAGGGAGAGGAGGGCATTTGGTCAGGACAGGGTCTGCAGAGCCAGCCCCGTGCAGATGACCTCCCCAGCCCCTTGAGGTTGTGCTTGGGGAAGAGGCACCAGCCCTCACTGCTGGGTCCTGAGAGCTCCTCTGTGCTCTGGGTGAAGGAAGGGGCATGGGAGAGGTGTAAGGACCCATGGAGACCTGCTTCTCCAAGAGCAACACCCCCAACCCAGAGTCATGCCTCAGCAGTGGCACTCCCAGCAGCACAACATTTGCACACAGGAGCCAGGTGACACCGTCTGTTGGCCCAAAGTGTCCCCAGCAAGAGGGCAGGACACATACTGGCTTCCTGGTGGGGCTGCTGATTCCTCCAAGGAGGAAATGGGCCAGGCTCAGCTAAGAACGAGGTCTGCTCCTTGCCTACAAGGGACCCCTGTCCCACCACATGACTGAGGACAGGGGAGCCATGGGCTGAGGGCCCTGGGGAGCCAACAGAGTCCAAGGGGAGAGCTTGAGCCCAAACCTACCCTGCAGGTTCTTGTTCTCCCTCTTGAGAGTCTCCAGGTTGTCCAGGGACTCTTCATAGGCATTCTTGAGCTTGAAGAGCTCTGTGCTCAGGCTGCGTGACTCCTTCTGCGATGCCTCCAGTTCTGCCTGGGTCTCCTCGTACTTCTGCTTCCACTCCGCCAGGATCCTGTCAAAGTTGCGCTGCTTCTTGTCCAGGGCAGCACAGGCCGAGTTCGCACGCTCCAGGTCCACCGAGAGGTCCTCAATCTCTGTCTGCAGCCGGTGCTTGGTCTTTTCCAGTGAGGAGCACTTGGCATGGGCAGCCTCCACTGCCTCCTCTGCCTCCTGCAGCCGGACGGCCAGCTTCTTCCTGCCAAGGGCACCAAGGGGTGAGCGCTCCCAGCCCAAGTGTCATCCCACCCCACTGCTCTAAGGAAAAGGGGCCACAGCCAGACCAAAAAGCCCCATGTCCAGACAGGAGGGTGCAGTCTCACCCTGGGCTTTGGTTAAGCCCCATCCTTGAACGGAAACCTGCCACCTGCAAGGAACAGACTCCAACCATGAGACTCACTTGGCTTCTTCCAGCTCCTCTGTCCTCTGGATGGCATCTGTCTCATACTTGGTTCTCCACTGGGCTACTTCTGCATTGGCCTTGGACAAGTTCCTCTGGAGCTCGCTCTTGGCCTCTACCTCCTCCTCATACTGCTCCCGCAGCAGGTCACAGTCATGCCGGGAGGCTTGCAGGGCATGGGCCAAGGCGTTTTTGCTCTGAGAAAGGAAGAACTCATGAGAGGACCAGCTGGAGCCAGGACACCAGTCAAGGTGCTGGGATTGGTGGCAGCAGGAGAGAACTTGTGCTTTTCCCAGGCTAAGAGCCCCTGAGGTTCCTGTGTGCAGGGTTTGTCCCACCTCCCCAGGCCAAGAATTTGTGCCACTGCCTCAGTGGGACGTGTCCCATTCCCTGAGATCTGTGTCACTCAGAGATCAGCTGTGCCCTAGAAGCCTCACCTTGGTCTCTTCCTCCAGCTGCCTCTTCAGTTCTTCAATATTCTGTGTGAAGGAGGTCTTGCCACGGCTCAGCTGGTTGATGAAGGACTCTTTCTCCTCCAGCAGCCGACTCAGCTCCCCTGGGTTCAAACAGAGCCAAACCAGATATTTTAGGGCCTAAATGCTGCAATATGCATTAGCCAACGTCCCCCAGCGCCTGTGGCCTTCAGCTGCATGGACACCTCCTGCAGTCCCAGTCCAGATGGGGCCCATGGGCAGAAGTGCACACCAGCACTCCTTCCTGAAGGTGAAGGAACACCTAGGAACCCCTCCTTAAGATGTCTGAGATCGCAGCACAACCAGCATCACCACTGGGGTGCTCTTCCTATGTAGCACCTCTGCAAGGCCTGAGTGGAGGCACGGCACAGACATCCCACTTCCCTCCGCTCCAGATGGAGCTCCTGTTCATCATACTTTTTGGGTCCATGGGAGAAGCAGGATAGCCTGGCCGGCTGAACCACGGCTGTGCCCCCACACCTACCGTTCTCAGTCTGCAGCCTGCCTCGCTGCGCGCTCACATCGTTCAGCTGTCGCTGCAGCTCATCCACTTTGGACTTGGCCTCGCTCAGCTGGTCCTCGTAGGTGCGGCACAGCTTCTCGGCGTTGGCCTGCAAGGCACCAAGCGAAGCCTGTGTGAGACCCAGCGCTGCCCGCAGAGCACCACGGCCCCAGGAGGGGCTCAGGAACTGCATCATTCATGGCAACAGAGCTGGTGAGGGGTCAGGAGCACAAGTCTTGTGAGGAGAGGCTGAGGGAGCTGGGGGTGTTCAGCCTGGAGAAGAGGAGGCTCTGGGGAGACCTTCTTGCTCTCTCCAATTCCCTGAAAGGAGAGCATAGCTAGGCTCTTCTCCCCAGTAACAGGTTCTTGAGAGGACAAGAAGAAATGGCCTTAAGTTGAGCCAGGGGAGGTTTAGGATGGATATTAGAACAATTTTCTTCACAGAAAGGGTTGTCAAGCACTGGAACAGGCTGCCCAGGGCAGTGGTGGAGTCACCATCCCTGGAGGGATTTAAAAGCTGGGCAGATGTGGTGCCGAGGGACACAATTTAGTGGTGGCTTTTGTCAGTGTTGGGTTGATGGTTGGACTTGATGATCTGAAAGGTCCCTTCCAACCCAGGCAATTCTCTGTGTCCCTCAAAGCAGGACACTGCATCACCCTGGGACCTTGCTGCCCAATTCAGCTGAACCCATGGGCACACAAGGCAGAGAGCAGGAGCCTCCCCGAACTTTTGTGTCCCTGCTAAGCTGAGTGGCTCTCTGTGATCACTCTCCCAGTAAATGTCTTTCCAGATCCTCCAGACTCGACAAGGACAAGCAAAGCCTCTTGTTAGCACTGCCCTAGTGACACAGGGACAAGCTGTACCTAGTGGAAAAGAGGGACTTTGCCATGACAGAGAGCAATCTAAGACAACATCCCATGGACATGGCTCTGCTGAACGCACCACAACCAGTTACATCGCTGTTCATGGAAGAGCTGAACCAGCCCCATCCAGACCCAGTGCTCACCTTGTTCTTGGTGAGATACTCAATGTTGGACGTCAGGTCATCCACCTCCATCTTCATCTCGCTCTTCTCCTTCTCCAGCTTCTGCTTGACGCGCTGCAGGTTGTCAATCTGCTCGCTCAGCTCAGCCACGCTGTCCGCGTGCTTCTTGCGCAGGGCAGCCGCTGTGGACTCGTGCTGCAGGGTGGCCTCCTCCAGGTCCCGCCGCAGCTTCAGGAACTCTGCTTCTCTCTTCTTGTTCATCTCCAGCTGCGTGGCTGTTGCCCCACCGGCCTCCTCCAGCCGCTCGCTCAGTTCCTCCAGCTCCCGTGACACTTCTGCCCGCTGCTTCTCCACCTTGGCTCTGGCAGCACGCTCAGCCTCCAACTCCTCCTCCAGCTCCTCAATGCGGGCCTGGTACAGACACAATAAGGCAATTGGTGAAGCTCCAGCATCTTTGCTCCTCGCAGTGGAGTAAAGTGTCCCCTCTGAAGCTGAGGAGCAACAAGCCACCAGCCTGGAGCAAATACTTGGGCTGTTTTGGGGGTCTCTGAGGCAGGCATGCGTGGTGCTGTCTGCTCTCCTCTGTACCTTGCCACCAGCATCTGGGCCGATACCAGCCTCCCCTTGGTGGGGAGCCATCATGCAAACCATCTGAACCTGGGGGCCTGTCTCTGCTTGGAAGAAGCCCAGCATGCTAGATTTGGATCTTCAGTTTGGGCACTGGATTTAAGGTATTAGACTGGAGAGGATCACATCCTAGAAGCTGTTTCTCATGCTGGCGCTGGTGTTCACCTCGATAGTTCGTTCTTTAATGTTCAGTCCACTACATTTTGGCAGAGAGCTTTGCTTCTACTAACAATGCCAGCTTTTTCATCACTCTTCTGCCAAGGAGATGCCCCCATGCTCAGAGGGACTGGTCCATACAGATTCCCCAACACACTGTATCTGATGGATATTTAGGACTCCTGGGCTGTGAGAACAGTTCTTCCCACCATACCTGCAGCTCCTTGATCTTCTTCTGCAGTTGGGCCTCAGTCACTTGCCCATCCTCAATCCTTGAATTCAGTTGACTCATTTCAAAGTCTTTCCTGTACAAAAAGAAGGCAGAGCCTTTGGTCAGACAAATGCTGTCCTGCCAAGTCCTTCTGGCTCCTGAAGATTGCTCCTTGCACCCAGGTCTAGAGGACAAACCAACCAACCCATAGAGTAAAGGGGCTGCAGGGGTAAGAAGCAGAGCACGGACTGCTCTGGGGGAGGCTTAAAGTGGTCTCTGGCTCTGAGGTTTTCCCTGTGAGGTCTCTAGGTGACATTCTCCAGTTCCCCAATGAGAACAGAACATGAGCAATGAAGACTGTACTTGTAGCTGATGTCCCAGCTCTGTGTTAGGACCCCACCAGGCAAGTCTTTCCTCTCCAACCCTACATACAGAGGAAGCTCTGCAGCACCCTGATCACTGCAGCTGACCAGCTCCTCAGCAGCTCTGCATAGGAGCCAGGAAAACCAAACCCTCATTTGGCCTGGACTGATCCTACCAGCAGCGCTCAAAGCCACATCCCACTAATCCCTCCAGAGGCCACATGTCCACTTGATTTAGAGGTGGGCACAGCCCTAGCAGCATAAGCTCACGGCTCAGGCACATATCACACACTTACTTTTTGAGTTTCTCCTCCAGCTGCTGTTTGTCATTCTCCAGATCCATTACAGACTCTTGTGACAACTTCAGGTCTCCTTCAAGCTTCCTCTTTGCTCTTTCCAGGTCCATGCGGACTTTCTTCTCTTGTTCAAGAGAGCTTTCCAGCTGGGGAGTGAAAGGAGACAGGCTAGGGAGGGAAAGAACCCTCTGTAGCCCCAACCTTCCCCGTGTCCATTGCTATGGGAATCTCACCCAGCCCCGAGATCCTGAGCTGTTGCCTAGTTGGTTTCCAGTCCCATTCCCTCAGCCCAGCACTGCTCTCCATGGGGTGCTCTGGACCACCTCTTGTTTGTCAATAGGGTTATTCATTAACTGCCCATAATAAATGGGGATCTGATAAGAATCCCACCCTCCAGATAATTTGGGCTTGTCCCTGTCCCAGACCTCTGTCACTTCACTGTTACTGGCCTATGGACTCACATCATCCACTTGCTGCTCCAGTTTGACCTTGGCTTTAGTCAGCGTGTTGACCTTGTCTTCCTCAGCCTGCAGGTCATCCAGAGCCTGCTGATGGGCTTCTTGTAGTGCTTTCTTCTCTTTGGTCAGCTTGGCAATGATCTCATCCAGAGCAGCCATCTCTTCAATCAGGTTTTTAACCTAGATCCGTGGAGTCAAAACTTAAGCGCATCTTTTCAGGAACAAGGGAAGCAAAGCTAACACAGTAGCCTGACCCACGAAAGGCAGGAGTCCATGATCAACAGCAGTCGCCAGTCCCCTCCCCTTCCCTAGGCTGGTTCCACCAGGTGGTTTGCCAATGCCCCAAATCACTTGCCATTGCACAGAACCACCTGCCCACACCACTCCTGTGCCATGAGGCAGGACACCAGAGGGTTTTGCCCTCTCCCACACCTTTTTGCACTCTGCTTTACTTCAGCTCCCACATGCCAGCAGCCTTGTCCCTGACATTTCTCTTTGGTGCCACCACAAGCACTGAGGCTCTACTCTGCAGGAAGGGCCAGTTACCTTGTTCTCAGTAGCATGCTTCTCCTTCTCCACCTTGGCCAGCGTGATCTCTAGGTCATCAATATCCTTCTTCAGCTCTGCACACTCATCCTCCAGCTTGCGCCTCTTGGCAGTGAGGTCTGAGTTCATCTCCTCCTCATCCTCCAGACGCTCTGTCAGCTCCTTCACCTTGGCCTCCAGCTGGATCTTGGACTTGATCAGCAGGTCGCAGCGTTCCTCTGCATCTGCCAGGTTGTCTTGCTCCTGGAAGAGGCACAGGAGAGCCAGTGCTCATCCAACTGCCCCCAAGAGCACACCAGCAGGTTCTCAGCCATGCTACCCTGGCCAAGAGCTGGAGGTCTCCTTGTGGAAGGGGCAGAACAAGCCAAGGTGCTTGGGTGCACAAAAAAGACAGCTCTAGTCACTGCTCTTTTTCATCTAACACTAACCAGGGCCCAAGAGCTAACTGCAACTACATTTTCCAGGGGAAGGAACCACTTGACTGACACTTCCTCATACAGAAATGGCACAGATTAGCTACAGCTTGGTGAGCAAATTTTTCCATCCCTCCCACCCCAATGTGAGGAGATGACCTTTCCCATTGCTTTATGTTTGCACTGACTCTAACATTGCAGTTCAAGCAGATTGTGGCAACAAAGGGGTCTCAGAACTGCAAGAGACTGAAGGAGGAATCTACCACTCTCTGCTCCTTCTTCTACCCACAAACACTGCACTACTTTTTACACTTCCAGAGGAGGATGAAGCACTCACTGCCTGCAGCTGGAGAGCCAGGTCATTCTTCTCCTGGATCATGGAGACCTGCTTCTCTTCCAGCTCCTTTCTCTTAGCCTCGGACTTCTCCAAAGCCTCCTTCAGCTTCTGGAACTCCTCCTTCAGGTTGGACATTTCCTTCTCAGTCTGAGCAGACTTGAGTAAAGGCTTGATCTTGAAGAACAGCTTCATCCAGGGCCAGTTCTTGACAGCATTGAAGGCTCGGATGTTCCACTGAATGGTATAGAGGGCTTCCCTGGAGGGATACAAGCACAGCACCATCATGGGTGTTAATTCCCCACCTCCCATCCTCACTGCAGCAGAGACCTGGCTTTTGCAGGCCTGGACATGGCTCTGTTCTCCACCAGGAGGGCAGATGGTAGTATGTTGAATGCTGCAAAATGCAGTGGCCCTAGCAGGGTGGTTGATACCTGGCTGTCAGGTCTCCTCATCTGCATTCCTCTGAATCTTCCAGAGTAAAAAAAAGGCTCCCCTCACCCGGATACACTGACCCTCCCCACCAGGCCCATGTCAGAATTATTACAGGTCTGCCTCCATCCCTTCACAACAGGGCTTTACCCAACCACAGGCAAGCTCTACAGATCAAACCCACTGAATTGTGCAGAATTATAGAACTATAGATTCATAGGATGATTAGGGCTGGAGGAGACCTTAAAGATCATCCAGTTCCACCCCGTGCCATGGGCAGGGACACCTCCCACCAGACCAGGTTGCTCCAAACCCCATCCAGCCTGGCCTTGAACCCCTCCAGGAGTGGGGCAGCCACAGCTTCTCTGGGCAGTCTGGGCCAGGGTCTCACCACCTTCAGAGGAAAGAATTTCTCCATAACATCTAGTCTAAATCCCCCCTCTTTCAGTTTAAAACTGTTCCCTCTCCTCCTATGGCTCCCCTCCCCAATCAAGAATCCCTCCCCATCTCACCTGTAGGCCCCCCAGAAAGAACAAGGATAGATGCTCCCAAAGTTCTGCCTTCCCCCACAACTCTACCTCCTGCTGATGATCTTCTGATATTCAATGCGCATGAGGTGCCCGCGAATTCTGGCCTGCAGCATGGTCAGGATCTTGGCCAGACGCTCATCTCGCATCTCTTCCAGCAAGCCCAACAAACCAGCCTTGAAAAACACCTGCAGGCAAGACAGCGAGGATGGAGTCATCACCAAAGAAGACTCAGGGGTAACATCACCTGTCAGAGAGACCTGGGCTACACGAGGCCCAAAGCAGGGATACACACTGCAGGTTTAGGTGCACACACCCACGCTCTGCACTGGTTGGGGGAACACCTACATGAGGATGGACATCAAACCTCTCTGCCCTGCACACATCCCCTCACAGCCCCCAGCAGGAGCTAGCTGCTGTGTTGGGTGATATGAGCTCAGGCAGCAGTGGCCTTCTGCTCAGACCTGTCTCTTCCCAACCCATTTCTTCCTCTGCCCTCCTCTGTCCCTTCAAGGGTCACACTTAACCTGCAGAGCACAGGGCTTCAGCAGGGCGGTGGCCAGGCAGAGAGCAAGCTGGGCATGGAGAGCAAACTGGGATTGCAGAGAGACAGGAGGAACAATTTCCCTCTGCCAAGGACCAGCTGCCTGGTCTCACCTTGGTATGACCAAACTTGTACTGAGAGTGGTCCAGTTCCAGGGAGCTCAGCAGCTTCTCTGTGGCCTTTCTGCTGTCCACAAACTTGTCATCTGGAATGGCTGCTGGATTCAGGATACGGTAGCTGTGGGGGCAAAGCAGAGGAAGGACATGCAAGAGAAACCCAGCACAGAGTTGATGGCTCCATCATCATCCCTATACCCCAGTTATGCCAGTTCCCACTGGAAGCACGTTGCTGCAGCAAAGGCTGGAGCTATGAATGAACTAGGAGCTCCAGGGTGCAGCATGGGCTCTTCTGCAGAGCAGACACCAGGAACCCTGCCAGATCTTAGCCCCTGAACACAAAGAAGATTGTGTAGGAGAAGGCCACATGCCTGGTCAGGCCCAGGACACGCAGGGTGGATGAAGCCAGCCTGGAGAAGGGTAAGGATCCCAAGGGCAGAGAGAAATCTGAGCCAGGACTGGAAGACCTGAGCCTTGCCACCATCCACCTGCACCAGCTCTGCATTCAGTATCTCAAACATGGCCAGCCCTGCTGTCTCACATCTGGCACAAACTACCCATGTCTGGCACCACAGAGGCAGCAGCAGAGCTATCCCAAACCCTTGGACATACTGTGGTGGTTCAGACAAGCCCTGCAGAAGCTGGGGAGCAGGTCAGAGCATGTCTTTCCCCCCTCAGAACACGTGTGGGTTGCTGGGCAAGGAAGAAGAGGGAGTTACCGCTGCTTGAAGTCTGCGTAGAGGATCCTGTTGGGGAATCCCTTACGGCAGATGCGGATACCTTCAAGGACACCGTTACACCGCAGCTGGTGCAGCACCAGGAAGGCATCCATGGCTCCTAAGGGTGAAACCAAAGGTGGGGAGACACTCAGCCCAAGAGGACAGGGGAAATGGAGCTGCAACATGGGCCTGAACTCTGGAAACATCCTGTGGTTTTGAAAATGGGGGGGTTAACCTGTCCTGCAGGCCTGTGCTGAGCACTAGCACTGCAGCCTGGGTCCCAGATGGTGGAAATCAGCCCCAAAACCTCATCCACGCCTGCTGTTATACACAAGTGAAAGGCAGCCAAGCCACCAATGCACAGCCAAACTGGAATCCTGGCAAAACCCATTCTCCCCAGCAGAGGAGACTGGCACAAATCACAGGTGTTTCCACACTGAGATGGGCAAGGTCTCAGCAGCAGCAGAACTGCTGCAAGAAAAGGGTTGGGGAAAAGGTGGGTACAAGAGTCCCTGCAAGCTCCCACATGCAGAGGTCACCCGAGAGAACTGCCAATCCATATGTACCTGGGGTCTTTGTCTCGTTGGGGATGATGCAGCGGACAAAGTGGGGCTGGGTGGAGCGCAGGTTGGTCATCAGCTTGTTGAGGTTCTCCTGTAGGGCAGACATGGGGGATGAGGCATGAAGTGACAGCTCTGCTCCCCTACACCACCCACTTCTTTGCCCTCAGGCAGGGAGAAAGCAGACACTGAGAACCCTTCACAGCTCTTCAAGAGAGAAAGGGAATTTCCTTCTGTTTGGCTGCTCTCTGGCAGCCCCGTAGCAGGACCACTGCCTTCTGCCAGGGTGGGAACAATGGCAGAGGGCACTAGGCTGGCAGACGTGCCACATGGCATCTGCAGGTTGTGCTACACCAGAGAGAGGTGCCGGATGCTTCCTGAGTATTTGGAGGAAAGTTTTGTCGCAGGGGAGAGCCGGGAAGGCAGGACTGAGCATATTCCTGGTAGACTGCTCTGCTGCTGTCCCTCAGCCCTTTTCTCAGCATCCTGCATCTAGTGGTGGCATCTCCACTGCCATCTCATTGGGTCGACCCTGTACCAGGCCCTTTAGCTGTGGCAGGGGCCCTGCTTATCCAGCCTAGGCCTCCTTTTCTCTTCAAGGCAGAGCTCAAGCCAAGGCATGGCCCTACCTTTTCTTGTGGGAAAGGCATCTGCACCCTCAGTCTTTCCAGGCTGCCTTCCCCTGCTCATGCAGGCTCAGCCTGTCCAGGACCAGCTCAGGGAAGGGAATACATTCCCACAGTACCATGTCATCATGGGGCAACTTCTCAGCACAGACACCTTTTTCCCCAAGGTCTGTGATGGTTCAGGAGGAAGAAAGTCACACACCTTCCTGCACAGGGGCTCTGACACAAGCGTTGCCCTCTTTGAGCACCCTGTCATGGCAGGACACTGCTTTGGGCTCACACACCCCTCTGTGCTGTTTTCCAGTTGCTTAAGCTCTGAGGTGGACAAACACCTCCTGTGGTGAGCATGGGAATCGGGGTGTGTGTTATCCTGAGCTGTCAAATAGCTGGGGTCACCTCCCTGGGCAGGACAGCAGAGAGCTGCCTGCTCAGAGACCTGTAAGATCCTCCTCCATTTTCTTCTGCCCAAAGGCTGTCCTTCCCGCCGACAAGAATGAGGAGAGAAGTAGCACAGACTTAAAGTGATGTTCATGTAATACATTATCTAAACATCACTACAAGTCTTAACTGCCGCTCTCTCAAAGGCGAAGGAGCTGCTGGGCAGCGCAAGCATCACGTGGGCAGAAGCAGCACAAGCCCCAGCTCAAAGAGAGTCACCAGCCTGGAGCCTCCTGTCCCTCTCTAGCAGCTTGGGCACAAGGCTGGGACTCTGCCAGGCACAGGGATGAGAGGGTGTTAGGAGCTTTTGCCTAGTGGTGGTCCATCAGGAGCCCTGGTGGTCCTTCAGGCCTCAAGAGCTCATGTGCAAGATACCCCAGAGTCTTGGCAGGGAAGTGGGACTGATATTGGGACATTCTGAACACGCTTCCTTCATGGCTCTGGATGAAGGGCTGGCTCTTACCTTGTGTAGCTGCGACACTGTTTGGAAAGAAGCCGCCTTTTTACGTTTCTCCTTGGTCCCTGGCTTGTGAGGTTCCTCTGTTGGGTTGAGATAATAATTAATTACATCAGCAAAGCATCTGCTCAGCTTGGAGAACTCTCAAACACCCTTGAAGCACCCACAGGGCCTGATCTCCGTGGCTGCAATGCAAAGCAGCAGACCACCAAGAACATCTCCTGCAGCACCCAACTCTGGGTGTTACTCCTCAGCTCTCTGTAACAGGAGACCCCTTCACACATCCCAAACCACAGGGCCACCAGGACAGCTCTACAGCACTGCACAAACTCAGCCTGGTCCTCACCACCCACCTAAAGCCCCTGGGCCAGCAAGGCATGTCCACCCACCTATTCAAGTCAGAGAGGCTTTTAGGGGTCAATGTGGGTCTTCCCTTTGCCCAGGCTGCTTGGTGCAGGAATGCTGCCCCAACTATTGGGTGTGGGGAGGCTTTGATGCAAAGGGAGGGAGAAATTGAGGCTAAAAAAGGGTTGAGGATGTTCCTCACCTGAAGTAGAGCCCACATAGTTCTCATAGAGGGAGGCCAGGAGCTTGTTTTGGGATTTTTGGAAGACGGACACCACTGTCTCATTCAGGGGGTCCTTGTTCTTGTCCAACCACCCAATGATGTTGTATGGCACCTGTCACCAGAGGAGAGAGCCAAAGGTAAGGAGAGCCCCTGCAAAGGGGAAGGTGTGGATGCTGTGGAAGAGCTGACAAGGGACATACCACACCAGCATAGTGCACCAGCTCAAAGTGGGCCTCGTATTTCCGCTTTTTATCCGGCCGGGGCTTCTGGAAGTTGGGCGACTTCCCAAGGTGGTTGTCGTAGAGCTTAGCTTTGAACGACATGTCGGAGGCTTTCGGGAACATGCACTCCTCTTCGAGGATGGACAGGATTCCCAGTGGCTACAGGGAGAAAGTGGTATAAAGAGGTTTGAGCTCAGTGTTGCCATGTCCCACCCCAGAATGGGGGATTCTCTGTGTTGCTGAGCAAGGTGAGGCAAGGATTGACTTGGGAGAACTCATTCAGGCAAATGTTTCATTGACCATGGGGCAAACTATCACGTGTATTCCAGACCACATCTGACCTCCAGCCAGTCAGAGTGGGGCTGGCTAGACCTGCCAGACGCCCAGTCCCATCAGATTGTCAGGAAGGGGAAATCCTCTCCAGTATTCTGACAGGCTTGCTCCTTTCAAAAAAAATAATAAAATAAATGGAGTTTCCTCCATGTAAGAGCAGAAATCTTTTAAACCAGTTGCTTTGAATCAGCAAGTACTCAAGTAAGAGGCACTGAGGGGCAGCAAGTGGGTAGGAAAAAAAGGGTGGAGATCATTGTTCTCTGGAGGAAAAGGCCACACCAGGTTTGGTGGCTCACTGGTTTGTAGGAGCAGAATTTCTGTGGTTTCATATAGTCAAAAATTGTGTCAGGACTCAGTGGTCTGGAGGCTCTGAGCTGTAAGTGTGGGCAAAACAAAGCTGTGCACTTGCCACTGCCTGGAGAGGGAATAATTTCATTTCTGGTAGCAGAGCACCCCTCACTGTTCCAGTCTTGCAAACAAGCCACCTACCAGAAGTACCATTCCTGTGCCCTGACTCCTGCTTTACCTTCTCAATCAAGTCAATGCAAGCCTGCAGGTCCAGGCCAAAGTCAATGAAGACCCATTCAATGCCCTCCTTCTTGTATTCTTCTTGCTCCAGGACAAACATGTGGTGGTTGAAAAACTGTTGCAGCTTCTCGTTGGTGAAGTTGATGCACAGCTGCTCAAAGCTGTTGAACTGCAAGAACAAAACAAACCTGTGTCAGAAGGAGAAGATCCAGAGGTGAAGGGATTCACTCTTCTGCTTTGTCTGGGTGTGAAAAGCGATCTCTTCCAGGCTCAGCTGGACTGTTCCCAGAGCACATAGCCAGGAAGCATTGGAGATGTGCTCACAGCAATGTTAGAACAGTCCTTGTGAGCTGCCTGTTTGCTCCAGATAAATTGATTCAAACAGCAATTTTTCTTACCAAGGCCAGTAGTTTCTTGGAGAAGACAGAGCTGTCAGACACTAAGGGGCTGATCTAGCTACAACATTCCCCTCATCCCATTGCAGAAGGTCTGCAGAACTCACATCAAAGATCTCGAAGCCTGCAATGTCCAGTACTCCGATGAAGAACTGCCTGGGCAGCTTTGTGTCCAGGGTCTTGTTGATCCGAGTCACCAGCCACTTGAACATCCGATCATAGGTGGCTTTAGCCAGGGCTCCCACAGCATAGACAACCTGCCAAAGCAAATCATAGAGCAGGTCATCAGCATTTGTGCTTCTCCCTGGTTTTATAGGAGCTAGAGGCCAAAGTAGAGAGCTCGTCTTGGTACACAGAGGTCAGAGAGATCCTGGGAGTTCACAGTTATAAGACAGGCTCCAAGATTAGTTTTCACTTGCTCATAAGTGTGTTCATGTGTCCCTGGCCTTATCTTAGCCTCCAAGATCTTAGGATACAGATTCAGCCTAAGGTGGTATTTTCAGAAGCCTTGTGCATGGCCGGAACCTACAGCTCACTTTGAGTAAGACACCAGCTCCTATGGTCCTCTTTAATTTTACAGGAGGACTAATGTGCACTATTCAGGCCAGGTTTGGGTTTCTAACTGTGATGTGGCTGGAACCTGACAAGATACATTTCTGGTGCATTTGAGTCTCCCATAGGATCAGTGCTGATGAGTTTTAGATGAGTTTTCTGCTTTCCAGAGCTGAGCTCTCCACGGAAGTATGACTGTCTCTGAAGCAGATCATAAAAACTGGACCTCTTCTGGCTGTGATTCACCCCACATTTCAAAGACACTGAACTGAACCCTCCACCTTGGTTAATATCCAAAGTTATCTGTCAGCTCTGCACCAACTTTCCCAGCTGCTAAAACTGAGGATGCATCTTCTCGTGCTGCTCCGAGTCTCCCCCTAAACCCAAGAGAGTGAGCTGAAGCACTGGTTGCCCTGTGCAGAGAACATGACGTGGTGGACCTACCTGCAGAGGAGCCACATACCAGTGTGAGCAGGGAGCCCGTGTCCTGGCACACTCACCTGTTCCACATTCTGACCTTTGGTCACGTATTCGTTGCCCACTTTCACACGAGGATGGAGCAGCCCCTTGATGAGGTCAGCTGAGCTGACCCCCATGAGGTAGGCAGCTTTGTCAGCACCTGTAAAAGAGTACAAAGGCATGAGGAGCCAGAAAGGAAGCCCTGAGAAGGGAAAAAAAACCTAATAATTACTAGCTCTTCTGCTGATCAGTGATAACTATATTGGTTTTTCCACCTGCTACAGAGTCTCCGCCAATGTCTAGTGGGATCTCTTATCTTGGATATTTTATGATGCTTTTAAAGTCCAGACCTCCTGACTGAGAAGTTACTGGTTGGAGGAGATGGCTAGAGCAGACCTGCTGCACCTTATCAGGTATTATCAGGCTTTTGAGACTTCTTGATCTGCAGATCTCTATGTGTTTTCCACTGGAACCCTGGACAGTGAATATGAACTGACCAGAAGGGAGGTGACGTTTTTGCTTATCTTTCATAGACTCCTAATAGCAGATTGTAGCTAAAAAATCACCTCTGTAGGGAAATCATGGCTAGATCAAAATCTTCTTTAATGACCAGGTAGCAGCTGAATGCTGTGTAGACATTCCTCAGGCAAGGGGAACTCTTCCTTCATGAATGTTAGCCTGACAAGGTCTGATCCAGGTAGTCATTTCAGCTGGATCTCTGCCTCAGCTGATGTATAGTTCCTGTTTAAGCCTCCTAGTTAAGTGATAGGGTTCCCTCTTCTCATCCTGACACGTGATGGAAAGTCACCCTCTCCGTGAAGCCTGCTCCATTATCCCTGGGAGCCAGGCAAAATGCAGCAGTGCAAAAGCAATAGAAATTATTTGGGCTCTGTCTTTTCCTCATTTTCAGGTTTGTTCTGTGATTTGCATTGGATTTTCCTAAGCAACAAGCAAGAAAAAGTATTAGACACTGACTGTGTCCTACTCTAACTGCTCTTCAGGAAGCTGTGACTTGAGCAGGTCCTTGCAGTCCTGATCATAGCCTGGCTTATGTTCTGTGGATGACCTGCTCTGGAAGACCGTGTAATGAAGTGCAAGAGAAGAGGTGCTGAAGGGCAGGAGAACACACTGAGCAAGGTGAAGCACAGCCAGGGTGTGTCAGCTTGTGGTGTTGCTGAGGTGAGTCTGATGCAGACGGTTTCTTGGGATCACTATCACAGACCTTCACAGACCAAGCCAGGCCCAGAGAGGTCTGTGCTCCGTCCCTGGAGACGTTCAAGATCAGGTTGGACAGGGCTCTGAGCAACCTGATCTAGTTGAAGATGTCCCTCCTTATTGCAGCAAGGGTTGGACTATATGATCATTAAAGGTCCCTTCCAACCCAAACTATTCTATGATTCTGTGGTTATCACTGTCTGGCTTGAAGGACTTTGCACGCCCAGCCCAGGCTGGGCAGATCTGACAGCATGGAGCCAAACTCACTTTCAGTGCCGTCAGCCTCTGCCTGCTCTTCTCGCTGCTTTTGCTTGAACTTCATGTTGCCAAAGTGCATGATAGCGCCCACTATTTTATAGGAGCCATATTTCTCATCATTGCTGAAGCCCAAGATATCCATGGCATGCTGAGGAGAGACAAAACAGTACAGATAGAGTAAAATCACCATTCTGAGCTTGGTCCTCCCATCATCTCCTAAGGTGCTCTCCCTATCCACCAGCTCTAGGTGCTCTGTCTGGTGGACACCTAGCTTAGGAACCAGAGGGAGCTCACAGCTAATTTAGAGAAGGACACAGAAAAGCCAGGACACATTGCTTTGTCTGCCCATAAAGAGGTTGTGCCCTTCCCCAGGCCCCCATCTCAGGCTGTGCAGTGTGAAGGAAATACACGTACATCTGTTGCCATGAGTTCCTCGCCATCATCCAGGTTGTCCACAGTTGTTACACCCTGAGAGCAGAAGTGGTAGTCGTAGGGATTGAGGGAGAGCAGCAGCATATCTGTTGGGGAGAGACATGCAGGGGGTGAGGCCAGTCTGACAGAGACAAAGCTGGGGCAACCCTGGACACAGACTAAGAGGTGAGGCTTCACCAGCCTTAACTAGAGGGCACCAGCCAGTGGGAGAAACAGCCTCCTCAAGCCCAGGCAGGTCCACACATGGGTCAATCTCTTCTGTGATGTGCCTCCTGCTTGCTATCTTGGGATATGGCTTGGCTGCAGACTGATTTAGAAGTGGCCATCCATGTCCTTGTGACCACCAGATAAGATTACTGCTCTGCACAGCTCTCCAGACCTGCCTAATAAGGTATTGTTCTTGAGCCAGCAGCCAGCTCAAGAGCCCACAGCCAAGAGGCTGGCCACCCCAGGGGATCATGCCAGCCATCTTTCTGCAGTGTGGACAGGTTCCCTGTGCTCTCAGTCTGACCTGGCACCTGGAGGGCAGGGCCGCTCAGAGCACAGGACTGGCCCAGAGCATGTTAGCTGGGAATGTCTTGGGAAACACATGTAGGATGTGTCTGCAGGAGGGCCGTTGCTGTGAATGAGCTGTGAGGCTGCTTTCAAGTTCAGCTGCAACAGGTCTTCTTGCTAGGGTGGCTGAAGGATCTCAATGTAGGCTGAAAAACACTTTCCCCTACCCCAAAACAAGTAACTATCCAGCCTGCACATGCTGAGTCACAACACAACGAGGACTCTATGGAAGGCAGCTTTGCAAAGCACATCCCCACCCTGTGGAGAGACCTTGGGACTAGACTTCTCTGTTCCTAGGGCGCTGCAGAAAGAGCTTTAGTCTGCCTTCTCAGCCTGTGAGGATAAAGGAGGCTGCACTAGATGACCTCTTGAAATCCCATCCACCCTGAATTACCTGCCAATCCTATGACACTGTGCAGCAAAGCATTCAAGGCAGTACCTACATGGTGAGCTGGGTTTGCTCATTCCCTGTGGACCCCAAAGCTGACAACAGAGCCCTCCTATGGCTATTTTCAAGCCACCGTGCTGCAAAGGCTACGCTGCAACTTTGGCTGCCTTACCTTGCAGCTCTGGTTTCTTCCCAGAGAGAATCTGGTAGTAGATGTGGTAGCTTCGCTCTTTGGGTTGCTGGAAAATCACTCTTGATTTTTCCAGAAGGTCTAGAAGCAAACAGGGCAAAGGGGTTAGGGGAGGGCTTGTTCTTTTCCTGGGGCTAACCCAGCATCAGCACAAGCAGCGAGGTGAAATCCCTCCCCGCTGCAGCTGGCACACATCTACTCACAGATGTCGATGTCTGCAGAGGCCAGCTTCCCTGAGGGGCCAAAGTGGATCCGGATGAACTTGCCCTGAAAATATGCAGAGGGAGCTAAGCACTGGGCATGGCTACACAGGTACAGCTCTGAACAGCTCCAACAAACCTCATGACACTGGTTAATTTTCCACTTCTAAGGTTTCTGCTGATGCCAGGCAAGTTACTGGGCTCTGTGAGGGGTAGGTGGGTGAAGTTTTCTGGTTTGTAATGTACAGAGGGTCAGAAAGCATAAGGCTTTACACTAGGTAGGCAGAAATTTCACTCACAGCAGATAAATCCCTGTCTTCAGGCCTGTTCTTAAAGCTAAGTGCTTCCGTGGGGCAGTGCGGTACCAAGTCTGCCCACAGCCTCCTGCCGTGGGGCTTGCTGAGGAATCTCACCCAGGAGTGTCTCGTTTCCCCCCAGGGCACAAGAACAGGCACCAAAGCCACCTGTGGCTGATGAGCTCTGCATACAGAGCCAGGCTAGACCTAGCAAAAAGAATGCTGCTCCCTTTAAGGGGCACACATGTCTGTCCCAGCTCCAGCACTCCAGCACTCCAGGCTGTGCTTACTGGCCCCCCAGCTTCTCTGCAGGCACAGGCTGTGACACCAGGGTGATTCACTCTGAGCAGCACACCATTTACTGCAGAGATGCAGTCAGAGAAAACTTGCTCCCAGCAGTCCAATCCCACTAGGAAGCAGAGCGAGCTCCTTGCTATGCATCTTTGGCCCACGATGTGCAAAAATACAATACCACCAATGATGCATCCAGCTTACAAAAACATAGCACACCAGCTCTTTGCCAAGCTAAGACACTTACAAAACGCGAGGAGTTGTCATTTCTTATGGTTTTGGCATTGCCAAAAGCTTCCATAGCTGGGTTAGCCTCAATGATTTGATCTTCGAGGGTGCCCTGGAAAACAAAACCAAAGGATGTGTGAGCTCCCACCCAGCCAGAGGGGATCTGTAACCAGCAACACAAGGAAAGAGAGAATGAGGCTCTGGGCGTCTGCTGTCTTTAAGAGCCTGCTGCTCCTGAGGCATCTCCCCGTCTCATGAGGCAACACAGCTCAGTTTAGGGGTGGGCAGAGCTGAGTTTCACAGCAACGCTCTCTATGGGCTTCTACTTGCCTAAACTGGTCCCTTTGAAGGCTACTTATCCTCTCTGCACACAGCAGTCCTTAACTCCTTTCTTAGGCTGCTACAATATGCAAACCAAGAGCAAACACTGTGACCACAACAGCCTGAAACTTTTCAGGCTCTTTTGACTCTGCCAGGCATCTCCTCTTCCACCAACCCAAAGTCTCGGACAGTTCAAATCACAGCACGTGGCGAAAGAAGAGACCCAGAACACCAACCGCATGCACAGCAGGGTCACACTGCGATGGCAACACATCACAGGTCCCAGCTGGTGTCATCTGCTGAACTCAGTGGAACTCTCCTGAGCAGGGCCCGAGACTAATCTTCCCCCAACCTCATTTTTCAACTCGCGTTTCATATGCACAGTTTAAAGAGAAAAAGAGAGTGTCCACCTAATGCACGCAAAGCAGGACAAGAATTCAAGAAGAGAGGCAAGAGATACACGGAGGACAGTGGGGTTTTAAAACAGCAGCAGAGTTTGGTGGCACAGGCGCTTGCAGAATTTCACAGGAGACCTTTTGCCCATGCTCTGACACATTACAGTCCATAGGGCTTTTCTTGGCTGGGAAACACCATCTCTGGGCTCTGCCCACCAAGAGCCTTACTTTCTTTTCAATACTGGACCCACAACTGCTCCCCACCTCTGCACCTCCAGGTGTGTGAAGGGCAAAAGAGACAGGGAGCAGCTATGAATCACAGCTTTACTGACGCACTGTATTTTCTCACCTGGATATCCTTTGATCTGTTATCTTGAAATTTGGCCTGATCTGAAATTGTCTGGCCTGTGACACCCAAAAGGAGTTGCCCCATGGGCTGCCCTGGGACCCATAGATTCAGCCCCCCAGCTACTTCACTTAATAAGTTTGCCCAAGTGGTCTGAGACTCTTATGTTAGCAAGCATCCCTCACCCAAGAGTGTGCATCACCTCACGACTGTCCCTCAGAGCTCAGAGAAGCTGAGGGCCAAGGACACAGGACTGAGCTGCTGGAACGGCTGAGCCTTTGGGGTGCTGGCAGCACTGGGGACTGAGCCTTTGCTGGACTTCCAGAGGCACTCAGTTGTTTCCTTGGAGCTAAGCAAGCACCTCAGAAACGCACCCCAGAGAAGGTCATCAGCTGCCTGCAATGTGGTGGGCTGAGGCAGTTCAGGACTTTGCAGGGGGTGGCACGCCCAGACACCATCACGGTCCTGGTCTGCAGCCAGACCAGTGGCTTCTTCTCCTGCCCCTCAGCACCACCACCATCAGCTGGGCCTCCAAGCTGGGGGGGGGAGGAGGGGGTGTCTTTAATGGTTCAGAGAGTGGGGGCTCCACTTTGCCTTTGGAGGAGCCCACAAACCCCCCAGGAAAACACTGTGCTGGTTAGAAATGAGTGTTTGAAGAGTAATGAAGGACAGGTTGGAGTCAGGAAGGTAGAAAGTCACTAAGAGATGAAACACCAAAGCTTCAAACTATGGGAATGGGGGAGATACAAAGCCAAGCAGAGAACTGAACACTACCCAGGTGACGTGGCAGTCCTTGCTCCCAGACCCAAGGCAGGTGCCCCACACAGGCACCCCTCATCACCCCGCCATGGCTCTACGGTGCAGCAGAACCCTGTCCTCAGCATTAAAGATTAGGAGTCTACAACACTTACCCCAGTTTTAGTGGCAAGAGCTGCCTAGAGAAAGGAAAGAAAATTGTCTTTAGAAATCCAGAAAAGCCAGGCAAGAACCACAAGAAGCATGGTCAGAAAAGCAGGGCATGACCATTTAGTGCCAAAAAACGTCCAAGAAAAAATGGGAGGATTAAACTTTACAAGAGATGCCAAAAAGTTGTTAAATAGATTAGCTCAAGAAAATCAAGAAATGCGTCAAAAAGCAAGAACAGTTAAATCCAAACCCAAAGAAGAGTAAAGAAAATAATGCTGAAGGATTGCTTGTCTGATTCCTAAAGCAGCCAGTTTGCTTCTACAAGGGAAAAGCAGGCTGGGACCTCAACGTATCAAGAAGAAATAAGCAATTGCAAGGGCAGCTCAAAAGTAACAGCACCAAAGAAATGCAAGAATCAAAACAAGAGCAAGAAAAGCACAAGGTAGAAAAGGGTCAAAATGAACAAGAGGAGGAAAAAAAAAAGGAGAAAAGAGTGAAAAGCAAGGCTTAAAAGAGGCAAGGTGGGAAATGGCAAGTTTACTGCAGTCTTTTAACGCTCTTTAAGAAGAAGATTTGTGGGGTGTTGAAAGAGGAAGAGAAGATAAAGAGAGCATCTAAAGCACCTCTCCAGGCTGCACAGATTGAGCACCCATTAAAAAAAAAAAAAAGAAGAAAAAGAAAGGAGGAGAGGGAAAAAATAAAATTAAAAAAAAAAAAAAGAAGAAAAAGAAAGGAGGAGAGGGAAAAAATAAAATTAAAAAAAAAAAAAATCCATTTCCCCTTGAGCAGAATAATTTCAAGCCTTGCTTGTTCAAAAGTCAGGGAAAAGCCAAGCCCTGGGTGGGTCAGACCAAAACACGTTCCCAAATGCAAAAAGTCAGGGGAAGAAAAAAAAAGAAAGAAGAAAAAGAAAGGAGGAGAGGGAAAAAATAAAATTAAAAAAAAAAAAAAGAAAGAAAGAAAGAAAGGAAGGAAGGAAGAAAACAGCAAGAACTTGTTTCAAAAGAGGGTCTTACTAATTTCTTGCCCGGTGTGTCGCCCAAGGCTGCGACAATGGCAAAGTACTGAATGACCCGCTTGGTGTTTACAGTCTTACCAGCACCAGATTCTCCGCTTAGAGTAACAGAAATACACAGATCAAGGACATGAGGCAAAGAACAGGCAAAACTTCACACAGAGACCCTTGCTGACCTGCTGCCCCTCTCAGCATGCCGGGAGGGAGACCTTCCCTCCCCAGGAGGGTTGGGGAGGCCAGCGCTATCAGTCTGGGGATGAACGTGCTTCTCCTGGGGGCTTGTCTTCGGAGAGAAACGCTGCCACATCCCCAGAGCCTCCTTGAAGGTGCCGCGGGGGCTCAGCTGCCCACCCAAGAGATGGTGGGAGGTGCTGGTGCCCACCAACCAAGGCCATCCAGCCTTGGCCCCGGGGCTTCAGCTGTCGGGGATCAGGCAGGAACCATCCTCTCCGGCTCCTGCCGGGGTGGTTTCAGCATGCCCCGCTTTCTTTTGGGGGGCTGGGAGATGGCCGTGGCACCACGCTGGAGTGAACCCTGCAAGGGCCAGCATG
>VXBW01004291.1:975645-986553 GCA_013400375.1 Thinocorus orbignyianus
CCCTCCTCCCCCACCACCGCCCCTCCGCCATCTCCCTCCGGCCTTGGCCTCCATCTCTCCTTCCCCCCCTCCCCTCCTCGCTCCTCGGGGAGGACGACGGGGTCGGGGTGGCCCACAGCAGCTGTCGGGGTGCGGGGGAGACAAAGCTTTGTCACCTGGCGTGGTGGCAGCAAGCTGGGCTGGGCGGGAAGAGACAGGGGGGGACCGACAGCTGCCAGGACAAGGAGGGAGAAGATGGCCAGGGGGTCCCCCAGGAGCATGGTGTGGGGGGACCTCGATTGCTCGCAAAGGGCCTGGCATGGAGGGACACTTACGTGATGAGCATGGACTGGTTTTCACGGTCTGGAAGAGAAGGAGAAGGCATTAGGCTGGTGCCATCTGCCTCAAGCCCTTGGCCCCAGGAGCCTGGGGATGTCATGTCCCCTGTCCCCCCCAAGATGGTGGTCCTCAAGGCAAGGGCCTTACTGCGCAGCATGTCGTTGTAGGCGTTGTCAGCGATGGAGTAGATGTGCGGGGGAGCCTCGGAGCGCCGCTTGCCCTTGTAGGCTGCCACCACAGGGGCGGTGTAGACAGGCAGCCACTTGTAGGGGTTGATGGTAACACAGAAGAGCCCCGAGTAGGTCTGCGGGGGGAAAGGAGGAGGATGATGGATGGGGAGGACCTTCACCTCCACACCCCATGGAGTGACCCCCCTGTCCCTCAGCTTACGTAGATCATCCAGTGGGAGTAGCGGCGCTTCAGATTGTAGAGCACGGAGGCCTCGTTGAGATGTGTCAGCATGGCCATGTCCTCGATCATGTCGAACTTGGGAGGGTTCATGGGCTGCACCTCGTCCTCCTTCACCACCCGTGTCTGCCAGAGGAGGGAGGACACATAAGATGGGTCCCACCAAACACGCTCTCCCACAAAAACGCCACTGCACAGATGGACATCCTGACAGTCCTGTGCTGGGGACAAACCCGTCCCCATGCCTGGTGACCTACCAAGAAAACTGCCCTCCATTCTGGGGTGCTGGGTCTGGGGGAGTCCCACCAGCACCCTAACCATGAAGCCCAGCTGGGAAAAGCAAGCCCCAAGCCTGTCACCTTCTCAGGAACACAGGTGGAGGGGGTCCAAGCCAGGGGACACCAAGATGTCACCCGATGATGGGCTTGACAACCCCATCCTGAGCTTTTCTTCACAGCCTGAAACCCCACAGCAGCTTAGAGAGATCCCCGGTTCTCTGGGCCAGCAGCTGAAGCACCCCATCACTTAGAGCTGGATTTATTTAATCCCACAAATCCCAGCGCTGGGAAACTATCGTGTTACATGTCTGGCCCAAATGGAAGAAGCTGGATTTAGCAAATGGTCTTGTTTGTAAAATTAAGCAAAACCTTTCAAAGAGGTAGGTTGTTTTTTTCACAGGTAAATGCGAAGTGTGAGGTGTTAAGAAATCTCAGGTGTTAGAAGCGGGAAGGTGGATGGAAGAATAAGGGTGGGGGGTTATGTCTCTTAAAACTGTTTCTGCTGGAAATAACGATCAAAAGGAAGCAGATACAGTTTTTAGATTTTGCAAATCCATGACAAATTAACAAAAAAACCCACCCCAAAACAAAACAATTTCAAGAGGGAACAGCAAAAAAGGTTTGGAAACTACTTTGTTTGCAGAAGCCGAGGATCTTTTAAACATCAGAATAAACTTTTGAAATTTATGCCCTCTCCCCAGTAAATTTTCTTTTGGGAAGGGAAATTCATTTGGGGGGACTTTTTTTCTCAATTTCAAAAAAATATTTGACACTTTTCCAAGACAATTACATACAATTTCTTCAAATTCAGACAAATTCAGCACTTCTCAGTGGCATGACTAGCTGAGAAATAGAAATAACAAAATCTCCCATTTACTGCCTAGTCAGGTCCTTGTTCTTTTTCCCAGTTTTATACCAGTGTAATGATGCTGCAGGGCCAGGCGGCTCCCATAGCTAAGTAAAGAGTATTAATTAAGCTCATTTGCAGCTATTTATACTGGATATTATCTTGACAAATATCAGCTGATGGTTGCTTTCTCTGCTTCCCTCCCGCTGTTGGAAAGCTGGAGCCTCCCCACCAGACACAGCTGGTCCTACCTCTTTGCCCAGCGCCTGTTCCCCCATCAGCACCGCTCGCTGCTGTGAATTTCAGCTAAAATGAGCAGGAATTGGCCAAGTGGCCCCTTACCTCTCGTTTCTACCTTTGAGATGAGCCGGGCAGCCCTTCCTCCCACAGCCAGGAACTGTGCTGGGCCAGCCCCATCGTCCCCCTCCGTCTGCCTCGCGCAGTAAACCGTGTTTGGAAGCAAATACTGGATGGGGGTGATGATGAACCGCTTACTGCTCTTGGCAAGACACTGCCCTACGTGTCCTGACACACTGGGGTGTGTGTCCCCTCAGGGCATGACAGATCCCCCAGCGTGGAAGGGTTATCAGCAAGAGCTTGGCTAGTTTCAGATGTAGTCCTGTCACACATATCCCCGCTCCGCACACACTTGCTAGCCCTTGGGAAAGGGAAGGTATTTTGCTTACTTCTTTATCTTTGGTTTCCACAGTGACTTTGCCACCAGAGCTTTCTTTGATTTCCACTTCAATATAAGCTTCTTTCTCATCTGGGATCCAAGCTCGCTTCTTTCCTGGGAAGGGAAGGGAGAAGAGACATAAACCAGGTTGAAACGTAGGAAACCATTTGAAATTGTCAACTGAAAGCCATGAATGAAATCTGGTAACATGGAAGGACAGTGATTATTTCTTCCTATGCTCTTGGTCATAGCAGCTGGGATTTCTTTGCCTTTTTGGTGTTTGCTATGTACTTCACCAGCACCAACTTTTAGTCTGACAGAATTCTAGTGTTTCACGTGTGTGCACTCAGATCGTCGTGAAAAAAGGATGGTCAGAGCCAGCAAAATTCTCCTTGCTTGCTGAGCTGAGAGGAGCAAGGCAGAGCCCAAGTCGGGACATGGAGCCCAAGCACAGTGAGCCCTGGTACAACAGAGTGGCTGGGACAGAGCAGGAGGGCTGCACAGCAAGCTCTTTACACCTCCAAAATTAAACAGAACTGGAGAAGGCTTTGCCACCAGTCCCTCATGTGGTCTACCTCAGCTCTCCTGCCTCTTGGGGCTAGGGGAGATGAAGGGTCACCTCCTCCTGCACCTCAGAAGACAGAGGGACAGTCAAAAATCTGCTTTTCCTACTGCCATGATCTTCCTGTCCTCCAGGGTGGTGGGGGCAATTCTGCAATGCCCACACAGGTACCAGCGCTGGGAAAGGGATGGGGATGCTCTCCAAAGAGAGCCCTGGCTGGCTTGGGGCACACAGATGGGGCTGTGCCTTGGGGTCTTACCATCGAACGGGATTGTCTGAAGCTTCAGCTGCTCCGTGTAGCTTTTCCGGAGGTACTCAGCAGCCTCCCCAAACTCGCTCATGTCCAGCATAGACATCTTGCCCGGCTGGAGGAATGCTCGGCAGAAGCAAAGGAAGAGTGAAATACACCTGAACGCTGGAAGGAGGGAAGGGAGAAGGAGTCAGTGCATGGGGAAAGCACCCGCCACTGGGCTGCCAACCCTCACCCGACACCCTTTTAGTTTTAAGAGAGTGAGAGGAGACATTGACAACAATACCAGCTAATATTTCCTTTAATAGCAAGGCAATCACTAAACACTTTCCCTTCTGCTGCTATCAGCCCTTTACTGCAAATCCCAGCTGGGCGAGTTTGAGCCAGCATCGTTTTGGTGTCAAAATCCACATTCGCATTTTAGGTGTCACCCAGAGATCATCAACAACACCCTTTTTCTTGATAAACTCAGCTAAAACCTACTCCAGCTCTTACAGACCTGTTGGAACCCTGATGCCCTGCACAAAACCTCTACAAAGACCCAGTAGTGTTTTGCAGAGCAATATTGCAGGATGATAAAAGCAAGTCTGGAGGCATTATCCCTGGGAAGATCTCTTCTAGAAGACCACCGTGACAGCTGCTTGGAAAAGCACTTTTATGAGAGTGCTTTCTAATATCCATCTAATGGGTTATCACACAGCAGAGCTCCAAAACACCGCAGCAATCACGAATGTGGCCACAGCCAGCAGCCAGCAACTTGGCAAAAAACACTGGGACTTCAGTAAAAATGGTCACGATGCAGGTCTGTCCCACCCTCCCGTGAACTGCCAGCATCAGCCCCTGTCCTCCAGGATCATCCACCCTGCCGAGGTGAAGCGGGTTAGTAGCAGAGGACAAGCGTGCACACAAGCCATGCTCTTCATTACTAACCTTGGTGATAGGACTGAGTGGCTGTGTGCGTGCAGCAAAGCCCCTTTTTATTGTGTCTGTCAAGGTCAGAGTGGGAAAAGATATGTCAGAAATTCCCATGTGTCATGTCCACACAGCTCCATTGGTGCTGCTGTCCCACTGCCCGGAGAGACACAAAAGGCAAACTTCGCTTTTATCTCTCTGCAAAGGCAGCCTGGTTATTTTTATTCCTGTATTGTCAGGCGAGTACAAAGGCAGAGGGAGAGACTCCAGCCTGGGGAGGCGGCACAGGTCTCCAGGCTCACCCTCACTGCCTGCTCTGGCAGAACAAGAGCTTCACCCTTTCCTCCTGCACCTGAGTGATCGGTCCTCCTGCTCCTTCCCCGCATCCCACCAGGAGAGCTGCCGCATGGCGGGATGGTTGTGGACACTGGCTTTCCAGGCTGGGGCAACCCAACCTCTCGCTCAGCTCCTGGTTCAGCCTCTCCCCAGCCAGACTGCCCAGGAGCAAGGGACCAGGGAAGGACACTGGGTTTCAGTCTCTGCTACCCCGCTGTCTTCTTCTCAAAGGGCTTGGCGCATTTCCTGAGGCACACCAGCCCGTTTAACACCAACCACCACAAACATCAGAATGAAACTCAGCAGTTTTGTCAGAGGGGCCCGATGCTCCCCTGAGCTGTAGGACAGAGCCCTGGGGCAGGCACACTGCTGGGCAGGAGGGCTCCAGCCCCCTGCTCTGCCTGCCTGCTGCAGATGGGCTCTGCCTTGAGCAAGCTCTGCCCAGTGGTACCCACCCCAAGTCCTGCTCCCAAGCTCACTCACCTCAGCGTGGGAGCTTGGCTCACGGCGAAGCCAGATCCAAAATCTCCCAACGGAGAGGTCACTGGGTTTCCTACAAACTGTTTTCACTCAGGTAGCACCCAAAGACGCTGTGATGATCCCAGTCCAGAGCACACCTCCACCCTGGCAGCACAACCACGGGCTGTCCACGATGGGATTTCTGTGCCAGGCTCAAGGAAAAGCCATTTTAGTTGCTGGCATCCAAAATGCAGTGAGGTTTCTACCCTCTGAGCTGGCCGTGTTGCTGCCACCCTGAAGGACCCTCATGCCTGCCCACCAAGGGCTTGGCTCCTCTCTTTGCCTTGGCTTTGGTGCCATTTAAAAAGCAAAACAAGGCTGGATGCTTTTTTGCACCCCATTTCCTCTCTTGCAGCACTGCTCTGCTCCTTCCTGGACACAAACCCACCCCAAGCCCCCCCGCCCTGGGAGCAGGGGCACTCGTGGGCTGCTTGGATTCAATTCAACTCGTGTGAAATGAGCTCCAGCCACCTTCAGAGCTGGAAATCAGCCTAACTAGAGCTGGGTGACTTAGGACCCCCACATGGGCATGCAGGAAGGGGCAGCATCTGCCCCCCCCTGCCCAGTGCTGTGCCAGCTCCAAACTTCATCCTCAGCTGGGGGGTGCCTCGGTGCCAAACTTAATCTTGGCTCCCCAGCCATGAGGCCATGTCCTGGGGACACAGAAATTCAAAATAACCCCACCAAGGTGATACTGGAGAACCGGAGCTCATGGCTGCAGGGTTTTGCTACTCCCCCATGCAGTATCTCTCGCACTCCAAATTAGTTTGGGGTTGTTGTATCCCCCTGAGAGTAGGGGAAACTGAGGCACAGTGTGATTAGCTGCCCAGTGCTGTGCCCAGGCTGGATGTGGCATGGCCTCTGCCACGGCCAGAATAGCAGCACTGGGAGCTGCTTAGGGCACGTGGCTTCAGCCTGGGTTGCAGAGAGCTTTTTGCAGCTCCAGAACCTGCCCTGATCCTAAGCCAGGCTCTGGAGGGGATTTGTGCTGAATCCCCAGCCGTGGTCAGTCCTTCCATTCGGCACACAGGCACGGTTTGCTGCTACACCCCGTGAGTCTGGGTTCCCTCCTTCACACCCTCCTGACAGACAGGTCCTCTGCCCTCCCACCCTGTTTTGGAGTGAAGTCAGGGAGATTCACGGGATGGTGGAGGGCTCCAAACTTGCCCCCTGTGGCTTGAGCCCCAGCGGAGAGGATGGCTGGGCTCAGGGATGGGTTGATGTTGCCTTCACTGGCTGCAGGGTGTAATGTCACAGTGCCAGGATTCCCCACGAATTAAAATGCTCCCAAGGAGGGGAGCCTGTAGCATGAACATGGTGGCTTTGAGCACATCAGGATAAAACAGGGTGCAAACCCCCATCTCCATGTCCCACGTAGGCACTCCCTCACCAGGCTGGTGTTCAGAAGCTCAGGTCCTCAATGGGATTTGGCAGCAGCTGGTGCAGAGATGGAATCCGTAGATGTGTCTGCTGCAGCTCCCCTGAGGAGACCATCATGGCAACACCAGTCCTGAGATCCCTCTTGACCATTGTGTGACAGAGGTGCTCAACCTTGCCAAGACAGCAGAGTTTCAATGTCCTGAAGAGCCATGGGCACTGGTGGACCACAGCTCCCTCTGAGGTTACCCTAGTTGTCTTCCGCCTCTCTGTCCTGGGCTTGCAGCCAGGTTTCCACCCACACCCTAGAGGACCCTTTGGCAGATCTGGTGCCAAGTACCTTTGCCATGAGTGCCCCGGCAGTGGGACGAGCTCTTGGCCCAGACCTACCAGCTGGTCCAGCCTCACACATTCTTCTCAGGGCATGTACTCGCCCCACGCTCTGCTCACCCCCTCCCCTGCCTTATCTTTAAAGCAATTTTATTTTCGGAGATTCCTTATGCAGTTCCTTCTGTTCGCCCTAGTTTCTGTCCCGCTTTGAAGAGGTTCCAGCAGGGTCCATCAAAGGCCAAGCAGATCTGCAGAAGGGGAAATGTGGAATGGTCGCTCCAGCAGCTGCTGACGGGCACTTCCGCTGGGTTTGGGCATTTTCGACGTTGGCGTTTGTGATGAGGTTTTTCAGGAAGCTCATCCTCATCTTGCTGGCAAGGTCTGATCTGTCCCCTGCTCAGACAGATGTGATGGAGCTTGTTCAGTGGAGCAGTGGCTGCAGAGGGTTCCAATGGACATCCCACAAAACCCAAATGGGGATACAGTGCTGACCCCATGGCTTCAGCCTGAGCAGAAGGAAGTTTGCTTTAGGTGGCGATTGCCCAGAGTAAACAGTTTGCCCAAATGTCCCACCAGCCCTGCATGACCACCCTCAGCATCAACCCTGACCATTGAGACACCCCCATTCCTCCCCCAGTAGCTCTGTGCTTGACACTGGTGTCCCATGATATGATGGAAGAGGATGGGGGCACCTCAGCTGTGCCCCCAAGGGCTGGACAAGCCTCTCCTCATGGGATCGGACACCGCTAACACCAGACAGCAGAGCTGCCCCCCTTCAATGAGCATTTTGTGGCCAGACCAGTTCCTACCCAGCCCTGAAAGGCCAGGAGGGTGCCAAGGGCTCAGCCGTCCTCTCTGGAGAAATGCCCCGGGTGCTCCCTGACCCCCAGGAGGAATGTTTCCCATTAGCAAGCTCTGATAAGCGGCAGGAAGGAGAATTACTCTACGTGTCGGGCAGTTTGCTAGAGGTTTCCACACTTAACATATCACCGCTATCAGCTCCCTGAAATGCGCTGGAGGGGGGCGCAGAGGCGGCTGATTAGATAAAGACAATCTGCGGAGGGGCTATTTCAGGCATATTTCCATCCAGCGAGAATGTCTGCCTGCAGCGAGACAGGCAGGGGTGACAGGCCAGCGCTGCCAGTCCGACAGCATCCCTCTGGCCATGCAAGGTTCCCTCCAAAGCAAATCCCATGTCCTTGTCCCCCCCAGGGTGAGAGAGACAGCAGCCACCACCCCAGCACAGCTTTCCACGCAGCCCTCAGCAGCAGGACCCCACTGGAGGGACCCCAAAGGGACAAGGTGCCCCAGTGGGGCTCAGGGTAGGACAAGCACTAGATCCCCTCATCTCACAGCTCCCCAGGGATTTCCCAGCATGAGTATTCTGCTGTCAGGACATCCCAACCCAGGGACAGTGCTGGTCCCCTTGTGCTGAGCTGGCTGTCCTTTGATCAGGAGTGAGGTGCCACTTCTATGAACCTTCAGGAACATCCATGAAACTGCTGCTGCTGCCATGAGTGCCTCAGTGCAGCGGGACACAGCTCACTAGCATGAGGTTTGGGCAGCATGGACACGCTGGTGGCTGAGCCTCTGGCCACCATGATTTCATGGAGTCTCCAAAATGAGTATCAGATTGAGAAAGTACCTGGAAGAGACATGCCGGGAAGGTCACACACAGGCATGGAGACAGCGAGATCACACGGAGAATGGGAAAATTGGAGGTTTTGTTTGTTTGCTTTGAATTCATCAGCTTTGAGGTTCTAGGAGTCTGCTTCTCTAGTGGGGCTGACACCACAAAGCATCAAAGTAACTGTTTAAGAATGAAGGTCATATTGAACACTGCAAAAATTAGAGGAATCTGTGAGCCTTCAGTGAAGATTCTTGAGGTTTTGGCAACACACTTCAAAACAATGAGAGAAAAGAGAATCTTCCTTGGTTCATTTGAATACTTAAGAGCACCTTAATTTCAGCTGGCCTGCTGGGACAGACCCTGGTAAACAGCAGCTGTTGGAAATTATGGCCAAGAGCTGCCTTGGAGTCTCTGAGGGAGATGGAGAGCCAGAGCAGAAGCAGAAGCAGAAGCAGAGCCAGGAGGTGGTTCTGTCAGTCCACATGCAGGATCTGTCCCTGCAGTGCCCAGGATGCTCTGGCCTTGCACCAGTTTTCATCTGCTTTGAGGTCTGGGAGGGTGGTCTCCTGTCCACACAGTGAGCCCACAAAACCAGCCACTTGCAGAGCATCAGTCCATGGGACAATCCCATCATGGCCCCCTGCTCTCTCCATTCCTCAGGCATTTTCTCCTTTGCTCCACGGGAAACTAGACTAGGGCCACGTTGAGGTGATAAGCTTATAGAAGTAGTCTCACTGGGCTGGGATGTGCTGCTTGACTTTAGCAGTTGCTTCCTTGGCCTGGTGAAGGCCATGGCTCTGCTCTCTTGGCCTGTTGACCTATTCAGACACTGCCTGGCTTGTTGTCCTTGGTCATCAAGCCTCACGCTACATAGAGCTCGGTTTACCTTATAGCAAGGGACAATAGTTCACAATGGAGTGGCAACAAAAGTGGGAGCTCTACATGGGACTTGGTAGGCTTAGACCTTCCTCAAGGTTGGCTGTCAGCCAGGAGGGAGCGATATTCTTGCATGTCCTCACATCACAGCAAGAGACCTTCCCATATCACTATGGCCCATCAGACATCAGCAAACATCTTATTTCCACATTCTAGTTCTCTCTAGACTAAAACTCTTCTAGCTCCAGTCTAGCCTGGTTATGCTCTGGTGGTATGCCGTCTTGCAGACAGCAGTTTTCCCCTACAAAATGTCCCCTGTCCCAAAACAAGGCTCTGCCCCATGGTGTGTGTGCTCAAGGGTTACCTTGACCATCCCAGTGCGTCAGCTGGGCCGAACACGCAGAGAACCTGTGCTACCGCCTGTTTGTGGGCTGGTAGGTGAAATAAACCTCTATAAAAGCTCCTCTGGGAAGCAAATCCTGGTGTTGGTGGGACTCTGGTCATGGGGGACCAGCTGCCAGGCCCGTGCATGGTCAGCATGGTGATTGCTGGGGTTGTTCCTGCAGGGATACAGAGACCAGCTCCCTGCCATGGATCACCCATGGCTGGTCCCCACCTCAGTGCTGCAGAAGCAGAAGTAAAGGCCAGGCTGGACGGGGCTTTGAGCAACCTGGTCTAGTGGGAGGTGTCCCTGCCCAGGGCAGGGGGGTTGGAACTCGATGGTCTTTAAGATCCCTTCCAACTCTAACCATTCCACAAGCTTGGGTACAGCTCGGGGAAGCAATGGTGCAGCTAAAGGCAGGTTCAGAGCAGCAGCTTCAGTTTCCAGTAGCCGGTCCCGCTGCCTCTCCCGCAGCCTGGCGCTCTGCTATTGATACCTCGCTCCCAGCCACTTCACGGTGCAGAAAGGCCTGGTGGAAAAGCTAAGGAAGTGAAATTACTTTGGGGGAAGAAATGACACTACCCGTTTATAAATAACCCGGGTTTCATTGATCTTTTAGATGCTCTCTTGGCAGAGAGTCCAATGTCACCGCTCCAGAAATGCAGACAATACTCGGGCATTGTTTTATTCTCAGTTACAGGGAAAAGGACAGCACCAGCTGCCTTTCTATCTTTAGCCCATGAGAGCACCCTTCAATTGTTCTGCACTTCAAACAATAGGCACACGTGTGGGGGGTTTAACATTGCTGGCCTCACCACAACATTTCGCATGGAAATACGTCCTTAGAGACAATAGATTTCTTTCATGCCCTGGCTGAAGCTGGTATTTATACGAGAGAGAAGCCGGGGTGCAAGAGCTCTGCCTTGTTTTTCTTGTGCATGCTGGGCCAGCAAGAGGTTCGGCTCGCCCGGGGAGCCCTCTGAACTCTCTTCCACAAAAATAGCTCTATTGTTCTCCCTTTCTTCAGCTTGTGCTGAACGTCACATCATCCCCTCCGCTCCCGGGGTCAAGTTAATGGCTTCGGTTCTACTCTATTGCAAAAACGAGCTTCTGCATCAATGCACAAATATCTTGAGATCCAACATAGTCGGTTCAAACCTCCGATGTGACCGAGTTGGTTTCTTTGTGGCTGGAAGAACAAAGGATG
>VXBW01004291.1:991240-1020655 GCA_013400375.1 Thinocorus orbignyianus
CTGGGCCAATCGGCTGGTGGGGAGCGAGCCGGGCCGGAGCGGCGGGGAGCAGGTAGGGGCAGCAGGGCCCGGAGCTCCCCTCAGGGAGGGACCGGGACCATGGCTATCCCGGGGCCATGGTCAGGGTCAGGCCGTGGCCCGGCGTTGAGGGTCGCTGCGGCCCGGCCCTATGCGGCCCAGTGCCCTGCAGCGCNCCAGCCCAACGCCTCGGATGTAAGCGGCGGAGCCGGGTCACGGGGAGGGTTCGGTCCTGGTTGGGATGTGAGTCAGCAAAGCCGGAGAAGCCCGGGGAGGAGCCGGAGTGAAAGCACAGCGCTTTGATGTGGGTGCTGTAGCCCACACCCCATCCTGCTGATAAGCACATCGCCCCAAGAGACAGCCCTGTGATACGGTTTCCCTTTCCCAAGGGATTGGATAGATCTGGAAAGGTTTGGGAAGTGGCCAGGAGCCCTGCGTGTATGTGGTGGTGGAAGTTCATCCCTCTCCCAGCCTCTCACCACCCAAATGATCCTTTGAACCGAGGGAGTGTCCTGTTTGCAGGGGTGCTCTGGCTTTGGCCTGCTCCCAGCTACAAGTCAGCATTTGCTCTGTGCTTGGGACAAGGTGATAGGGACAGGGGTGATCAACACATTGGGATTACCTCTGATGGATCTGTGGGCGTTGGCTGGGGTGGGGGTGCTGGGGGGTGGGAGAAGCCTTGGCCTAGTGGAAGGGAATGCCACAAGGTATCTGAGAGAAGTACCCACCATTGGGGGTGGGTCCCTGCAAAGCCTAGGGGCAAGTAGACAGCTGTGTTTGGAGCTGGTAGTGGCACAAGGAGGGAGGTCTCCACCATGGGGGCTGCTTCTTAATGTCAGGGCCTTGAGGGAACCTCGAAGGGTGAAAGGAAGAGGGAGCCTGATAGAAGAGGCCAAACATGCTGCCAATGTCCCTTGGCTCGTGTAAAAATCCAAGTGAATTGGGAACTTCTCTCTGATGGAATAATGTTTTGGTTTTGAGGGTGGCCCTGTGCCTGAGCTCTGAGGTGAGCCAGGGGTCCAGAGTAACCCCTGAGACTGTCGTGAGCAAGGATCAAAGGAAATGACTCTTGATGGCCAAAAGCTAGGGCAGGCGAATTCAGCTTTTCTCTGAAACTGAGGCATTTTGGAGATAGTGCTCTCCAGTTAAGGTGAAAACAGCATCTTTCAGAAGGAAGCCCTCAGCCCAGCTGGAGCTCTGGAGCAGCTGCTCCTGCCTCTGGATCACCCCGCAGGTGGCTCATGAAGCAAATCCCTCAGAAGTCAGGGGTCAGCAGGCATGAAGCTGTGGTGCCTCACGTGCAGGGTGCCTCCAGGGTGCACCAAGGGCACCTGGTGATGGCTTGAGCCTTCAGCCAAGCAGAGGAAGCACCTTTTTAGCCTCACTTAAAGTGCATAGTCCAGGGTGGGTTTTCAGCCCTGTGGACTCTTGTGTGTCAAGACCAGGCTTATCTGCTGCCACGTTCTTGTTTGCAGGAGGTGAATTATGCTCCCTTCACACTGCTCCCGTCCACAGTACCGAGGGCCCTGTTTGAACAAGCATACGCTGTTCAGCAAGATTTTAACCTGCTGGTGGATGCCATTAGCCAAAACAAAGAATTCCTGGAGCATACCCTGGCCAGGTAACCTTCTTTCATGTGGCATTTTAATGATACATTTTAAATGCTGGCTGTTCATCAGCCTCCAGGCGTTCCTACTTTCCATCTGTTCCTCAAGCTGAGGCAGGCACTCCTGGTCTCTGCAGGAATTGTCTCCTTTGCTGCATTATTCATCCTAAGACTAATTTCCATCAAGTTTCTGTGCTCTGAGTTCTCTTTGGGCATCAGAAGATGGGACATCTGGCCAAGAGTTCGCTCCCTGCAATGATCTTCGATTTTGCTCATGTTTAAAGATTGTGAATTCTTACTTGTGAGCTTGTTGGCCTCTGGACCTTGAACTCAATTTGCTGGAAACTTCTTTGAGTCCTAGCTGTAATAGTCTGGTTTGGTCTTGCTTTGAATCTGCCTGTGGCTGTCCCATAACCACCAGCTCTGCTACTTGCCTGCAGTGCTGAAAAGAAGGTGTTTGTTCCTTCCCCCATGCCTACCTCTGATCAGTCACCCCGTGTCCCCTGCTTTCCCAGCCATGCTGAGAAGGTGACCTGCAGACTCTGGGTGCTGGAGGACTGGTCAGCTCTGGCTTGTGAGCTTTGCTGGATTTACTGGTGGCTCTTGCCCTGTGCGGGAGCGACCATCCCTGACTCTGGCCCCCATAATCTGTGGGGCTGATGCTTCTGCAGAACCCGTTGCCCTTCCTGCTGGCTGTTGTGTGCTGCCTGTTTGCGCAGGTGCTGATGGCTCTCTGGCACTGGGACAGAGTGAAGGAGACTGTTCTCCATCATCATTCTTGTTTTGCTAAAGCCAGACCCCTCAGAGCTGTCTTAATGCTTGTGCCTGTTCCAGAGCTGCCCGTAGCCAGAGCCTGTGTGGGCATGTTTGTACCTGTGGTTCAGGAACACAGCGCCTGGGGCGTGTGTGCATTCGCACAGTCTCGGGACAGCTTCTTGGAAGTGCTGCTCACAATTGGCTCAGGAATTTGGGATGCTGAAGAAAAGCCAGACCTACTCCAGCAGGGCTACTGAATCACTTGGCGCCACACTGCACGGGATTTGAAGCCCAACAGGACCGGGGGAATTTGATGAAGCTCCTGAAGTTTCTTCTGTGAACTGTGTGTGTGCAGGCACAGAGAGACTTCTGATTTCTGTCCTGAATCTGTAGAATTTTGCTGCATTTCTTTCCTTTTGCTTGTCTCCTCTCTGCCCTGCAAATGCAAGTCAAATTTGCACAGGTATAGAGTGGCCGTGCTGAGCAAACTGGTTTTATGTTACAGTTTGCACTGTGGCCCTTGATAAAGAGTGTGTTCGTGGTGAGATGCTTAACAGCACTGGTCTGGACTTGGTCTAGCCACAGCCTTGCTATATGTGCTGGAGAATGTCCCTGGTGAGGTTCTTATTTTTCTGGAGAGGAATTAACTTTTTGTTCCCCTGGGACGGTGTAAGGGAGTTGATCTGCTCTGTCTTTCTCTCTAGCACCGTCAAGGTAGACGACTTCACAGCTCGGCTCTTCAGAATCCACGTGCAAGTTCTGGAGGAAGGCTTGGCTCAGGTACCTTGGCAGGAGACCCTGGTGCTCAGCAGCTTCGTCCCTTTGCGGTGGGGTGGGATTGCCTGGTCTGTGTCTGTGAGCTCACTTGCTGCTCTGGGCTTTGAACTGTCCCATAGCCAGGCCGATTGCTCCCTACACCGCGGTGCCTTGGTTCCAGCTCAGGACCTTGCCCTGTTTGACAGTTAGTGCTGCTGGAAACTGTCAGGCCTTAATTGGGAGGATTTAATGGGGTTTGTCCTCTGGGAGCCTTGGGAGAATGCAAGCCCTGTTGGGACCTGTGCTGGAGAGGCTGTCCCTGCAGAAGCTCCTTTGCTTTCATGAGTATTACTAACTCCTCTGAAGTATTGAGGAGGGCTGTAGGCCCTCAGCAAGGGCCAGAGCACCCACGGACATGTCTCACAGAGGTTTTTTATCAAAATAAAGGTGATTTGGCCTGCCCCAGGAGGATTTTAAAGCGAGGTCATCCAAGGGATTTGCAGCTAAAACCGACAGGAGAACCTGCTTCACCTCCCTTTTGTTTTAGTCTGTGTTTTTAGGCATAAACCGCTCTGATTACATGTTTGACTGCGGGGTGGATGGGACACCAGCTTTGAAGCAGATAGAAATAAACACCATTGCTGCCAGCTTTGGAGGCCTCACCTCCCGCACTGCTGCCGTCCACGGGTAAGGGAGCGTCTCTGGCCCATGCTGTGGGTGCTGCAGCAGCTGTGCCATGTGGCCATGCCTTGGCGTGCTCTCCAGACTCCTGCTCCCTAGGTCTGGTGGGGGACTGTCCTGGCATTTACTGCTTTTGGGGGTTTCTCTGTTCTCCAGGCAGGTGTTGAAAGTGCTGGGGAAGTCCGAGGAGGTGTCACGCCTGCTGCCCAACAACCCAGCGAGTGGGCTCGCCTCCGGTATTGCAAAAGCCTGGGAGCTCTATGGTTCACCAAGGTAAGGAGAGAGGAGGTGCTAAAGGCTGGTTTGCCTTATCTCCCTTGGAGATTCAAGTGTTGTTGAAATCAGGCTTTCTGAAAGATGCCTTTTTCCTGGAGAAGCTGCTATCAAAGAGCCTGTGGCACCCTGAGAAGAGCAATGTGGTTGTCCTGCTGCACAAGGCTGCTGTGTCACAGTGGCAGAGAGGTGCCCAGGGACCCTGGAGGAGTTGTGTGGTTCAACAGCCCTGCGTAGAGCTCACTTTTCTGTTTGCATTTTCCCTTTGTGCTTATGTCCCCCTCTGGTTTGGTAATGACAGGGGATCTTTTGCAGACTGACCCTTAGAAACATTGGAAAAAACCAAGCAGGAACAGTGGAGGAAGCCTGAATTGTAGAGATCAAAAGCTGGTGATCCTGGGTGCATGAAGACTGTTTCTGGGGTTAATGATGGTCTTGCTATCTCTTCCAGTGCTGTGGTAATGTTTCTGGTGGAGGAAATCCAAAGGAACATTTTTGACCAGCGATGCATAGAAAATGAGCTTTGGAACAGGTAAAGGTTGACTTTTCCTGGGATGGGAGCGGGAGGGGACGCTGTGGTTTTGGAAGAGGAAAGCAGAGTGAACTGCTGCTGGGCTCTGGGGTTCCCCCCCAAGGCAGCTTGTGGGGTGTCTCTGGGCTCCCCAGCAGGCCCCATGTTGGGGGGGATGTGTAGGAGTGGGTCATGGGAAGACAAGGGAGTGCAGAATCTTTGCTTTTTACTTTGTCACCTACTGAAGGACAACATCCAAACTCTTCATGGTTTCTGGGACTGTGAGAGGGCACGTCTTGGTATGCAAAAGGGCAGCCTTTATCTCGGCCTGTTAGGCAGCTGTCTTCAGCGTTCCTTTGGTGGCCTCCTGCCCAGCCTCACGCCCACCTTCGCCTTTACACCAGCCTCCCAAAGCCTCTCACCAGCTCTTTGCTGGAAATACCAACAGCCATCAAAGCCTCTGGGGCTGATTCCTTGCTGACTGTGGGGGTGTGTAGTCCTCAGAGCTGTACCAGCAGTAGGATTGCTGTGGGCCAGGTCTCTTAGGTGAGACAATAAGGACCAGAGAGGGGTTAATAAGTCATTTTCTGACTTGGGGGTGGGCACAGGGTATTTCATAAAAGGTTAATTAATAAAGCTTCAGACCTGTTCTGAAAGATCTGGGCAAAGTAGGCCATGTGGCAGCAGAATGAAGGACTCAAGGAGGTGTTAAGGTCCTGTGCTGGAGCGATGGGAGGTGTGTGACATCCCCGCTGCAGATCAGCAGGTTCACACTGCCGCTGTGTGGAGGAAAGACTGTAGAGCACGGAGGAGTTAAAACATCCAGCAAGTCATTCTGCAGCTTTTGGCTTTGAAGCCAGCAGTGGGTGAATTTGTTAAATTGGGATAAAACCCACAAAATACTGACTTCTCTTAGAAACACTTCAGGAGGTGAAAGGTGAGTATGGAGAAATCCAGGGTGTTTAGGCCCGTGTTCTGCTTCTGACAGTAGAACATGGGACAGGTACCAAAACCAGGGACTGTTCTGGCCTGTCGGATGCCTCTGGCCGGATAGTACAAAGCCTGAGGTTCTTTGTGAAGGAATGAAGGGAGACTCCTCTGAAGGGAGCCTACAGGAGAGCTGGGGAGGGACTGTTTGTCAGGAAGCCTAGTGACAGGACAAGGGTAATGGTTTTAAATTGGAAGAGGGGAGATTTAGATGAGATATTAGGAAGAAGCTCTTTCCTGTGAGGGTGGTGAGGCACTGGAACAGGTTGCCCAGGGAAGTTGTTGATGCCCCATCCCTGGAAGTGTTTAAGGCCAGGTTGGATGGGGCTTGGAGCAACCTGCTCTAGGGAGAGTTGTCCCTGCTCATGGCAGGGGGGTTGGAACTTGATGATCTTTAAGGTCCCTTCCAACTCTGACCATTCTATGATTCTATGATTATCCAGATCCTCCTTGCTGGAGCCAGTGGTTCCACCTGTGATTTCTAGCTCAAGTAACCATGCCTGGTCTGGTGGCACTCCCTCTCCTCTCTTAACAGAAACATTCGGGTCATCAGGAGGCGATTCAGGGATGTGTTTGAGAAGGGCTCTCTGGATGGTGCCAGGAGGCTGTATATGTGAGTATGAGCCAAGGTGCGCGTTCCTGGCTGTGTGTTGGGCACACAGGGCTCTAAATGGGCATTTTCAACCAAAGCTGGTGGTATGTTTTGAGTGTAAACAGTGACTTTTTGAGACAGCAGTTCCCTTCCCTGCTCCAGGCTGCTGCTTCTGCATCCTCTTAGAGCTGAAAGGATTTTATTTTCACGGTGGTGAGATTTTTTTGCATACACACATCATTCCTTTACAGCTGGAAACATCGTTTCTCTCCTTCAGGCTGCAGCCTTGTGACCTCTGTGGGATCTTTACTTCCTCCACATGCATCTGCTGTGAACAGTCATAGTTATTTCAGAGGCTTCCACGGAGATATTTCCTGTTTACCCTTCACGTGATGCTCTTCCCGTGGGAGCTGGGCTGGGTTATTGGTGCTAGAGGGGGAGGTGTTACATCTCCTTAGGGTATCTCTCGGTTTTGGACAGACTCAGCCTCTTGCCTCCACCCTGTGGAAGGCAGGACAGGCGGGTCACAGGCCCCAAGTGCTGGCAGTTGGTCCCAAGCATGACGTTTGTCCCGTTCCCATGGTGATGAGCTTGGAGCTGTACAAGCCTAAAGGAAGATACGTTTTCATGCCAATGGTTTTTTTTCTGAAGTCAGGCTAATTTTTCCATGGTTTGACCTTTGCTGCCTCTGCTGTGTTTAATTAACGAATACTTTTGTCATGGTGAGGCAGTTAAGGGAAAAGTGTATCCACTGTACTTCCTCCAGAGCATCCTCTCCACTTATTGATGGGGAGTAAAATCCCTTCCCTTGGCAGTTTTCCCTGCTGCTTTCCCTCAGCACAGCACAGTTTGGGTTGTGGTGCTGTGCGGGCACTGACAGCCCTGCCCTGCCAGGATGGTTTGGAGCCTGGGCAGGTTTTTGGTGTCCTGCATGAATTGCCACCACACAAAGACTCTGTTCCCTCCCAGCTTAAAGAATTGTAGAGTTGCCTGGGTTGGAAGGGACCTTTCAGATGATTGAGTCCAACCATCAACCCAACACTGACACAAACCATCACAGCCGTGTCCTTCAGCATGATGTCTGCCCGGCTTTTAAAACCCTCCGGGAATGGTGACTCCAGCACTGTCCTGGGCAGCCCATTCCAAGGCTTAATAACCTTTTCAGTGAAAATATTTTTCCTAATATCCAATCTGAACCTCNTGCTGGGGTGGGTGTCCGAATTACTGCGACTTTGGTTAGTAAGCACAGAGGTTGGGTGTCAGCTCCCCGTGTCCCAGGGCAGGGCAAGCCAGCTGGAGCTCAGAGGACAGGAGCCAGGGCTTGCAATCCTCAACTTCTCTGGCAGAGGCAGCCGGGAGCAGCCCAGGAGGCCAAGGAGAAGGGTCAGATGCTGGGACACATTCCCTGCCTGACCCCATCGCAGCCCCTTTGGCGCTGGGGGACTTGAACAGAGGCTGGCCTGGTTCTCTGAGTGCTTCTGGTTTCTGTTCCAGGGACGGCCAGGAGGTAGCAGTGGTGTACTACCGGGAGGGCTACGTGCCAAAGAACTATGACCAGCAGGTCAGTACTGTCCCCTCTGCCCACACTGTGGCCTTGCCAAGCGGGTTTGTAACACCCTGTGATCCCAGGGGCATCTGTCCTGTCCCGGGTGGGGTTTGTCCTGTGCGTGTAGTTGATGGCCCTAGGAGGCTGGGGCTGCAGCGTGTGTGGGTGTCCCTGGTGCTCCAGCAGTAAGAAAAACAAGTGACTTTCATAGAAGCATAGAATGGTCAGAGTTGGAAGGGACCTTAAAGGTCATCGAGTTCCAACCCCCCTGCCATGGGCAGGGACACCTCTCCCTAGAGCAGGTTGCTCCAAGCCCCATCCAGCCTGACCTTAAACACTTCCAGGGATGGGGCAGCCACATCTTCTCGGGGCAACCTGTTCCAGTGCCTCACCACCCTCACAGCAAAGAACTTCTTCCTAATATCTAATGTCAATCTCCCACTTCCAATTTAAAACCATTACCCCTCATCCTGTCACTCCCCTCCCTGACCAAGAGCCCCTCTCCAGCTCCCCTGTAGCTCCCTTCAGATCCTGGAAGGCTGCTCTCAGGTCTCCCCGGAGCCTTCTCTTCTCCAGGCTGAACAGCCCCAGCTCTCTCAGCCTGTCCTCACAGCAGAGGTGCTCCAGCCCTCTACTTTCTTCTCTAGTAACCACTCGTGGTGACCTCTCACTGCAGCATTGAATTGCTTCTGTAAAATATGGGTTAACACAGGTATTGGCACCTGCTGAGAGGGTTTAGACTTGATCTGCAGGTGACTTTCTGTCCTCTGCCCGGACTGTGAGGCTGCGGGTGACAGCCCCGGAGGCAGATCCTGCTGGTGTCGGGAGGTGGCAGCACTGGGCAAACTGGGGAGGTGCTGGCCGAGGCTGTGCTGTTCCCTGAGGTGGTGGTAAATCCATGGACACAGCTCTGCTTGTCTCCTGCTATTCCCACCCTCCATCCCTGCCAGGCGTGGGGTGAGGGAGGAGCCAAATCACATGAACAGAAAAGAGTGGAGAAAACATCTTTTTTTTTCCTGTTGTTGTTAATTATTTTTTTGCTGATGGGATGGTTCTTGCTTTCTCTCTCAGAACTGGGAGCCACGGTTGTTGCTGGAGAGATCAAGGGCAGTGAAGTGCCCTGACATTGCCACCCAACTGGCGGGCACCAAGAAGGTCCAGCAGGAGCTGAGCCGGCCAGGGACACTGGAGAGGTTGCTGCCTGGCCGCCCCGAGGCTGTGGCTCGAATACGAGCAACGTTTGCTGGACTCTACTCCCTGGACATGGTGAGTGTGGGCAGGGCTGGAGCAGGAATGAATGTGCAGACGCGTGCTTGGCCTGTGTGATATTTCTCCCCCTCTGCTCTGTGCTTGTGAGACCCCACCTGGAGTCCTGTGTCCAGTTCTGGAGTCCTCAACAGAGAAAGGATATCGGAACTGTTGGAACAGGTCCAGCGCAGGGCCACCAAGATGATTAGAGGGNTCTGACCATTCTACGATTCTGTGTTTCCCTTTAGTTAAGATGATGAGAAGGCTTTGTTGTGGGCTGTGGGTGGCCTTGTTGATCCTGCTCAGCCCCCACTCCCCCTGATGCTTTGCTGTTGCTGTCCTTTCCTGCCAGGGTGAAGAAGGGGACAAGATTGCTGCCATGGCCATCGCTGATCCTGAACGGTTTGTGCTGAAGCCCCAGCGAGAAGGTGGAGGTAGGAGCTGGAGCGGGTTCGGGTGGGTTCTCGTTGCATTTCGTGCTGTATCCAGGAGATGTAGCAGCTCTGTGATGCTCCTGGTCCTGTGCTGAGGGATAAAAGGTGGGATGGGGTGGCTTGTAGCTACTTGTAGCCATGGGGACTAGTCATGGCAGGTGGAGCAGCTCCTGAAGGACGTCTCCAGGCCCCAGAGCTGGGGTGTGGGGAGCTCAGGCATCGTGTGGGGAGGCAAAGGCTGAGGCTGTTGGGCACCAGGATCAATTGCAGAACTGGGACCAGTGGCTTCTGCTTGTGCTGAGAAGTGCTTGACTTGCTGGTTTTATTGTCAGGGAACAACCTTTATGGTGAAGAGCTCAGGCAGGTTCTGGAGAAGATCAGAGACAGCCCTGAGAGAACCTCCTACATCTTGATGGATAAGATCAAACCACAGCCAGCACCGAATTACTTGCTGAGGGCCCACAGTCCCCTCCGAGTGTCCGAGTGCATCTCAGAGCTCGGGATTTTTGGTGTCTACATCAGGTGAGAAACGTTTTCATGTTACAGGGTGGTTCCTGGCACTCAGGTTGGGAGCGCTGTCCCCTCTGCGCCGTCTGAAGGAGCGGCAGGGCAGATACCTCTGGGGAGGCGGAGGTACAGGGCACAGAGGTGACAGAGGTCTCTACTCCTGTCAGCATCTCTGGGCACTGCGTCCAGACTCTGACCTGCTGCCAAATAGGTGTTGGAAAACTGCAGAGCTGGTGCTGGTGGTCACTGGTGTAATGGCCATGTGGAACTGGTGCGTCTCGGCCCTGGTTTGTGGGAGCACTGGTGGGTTCTGGGTGCAGCCTCCTGCTGTTCTGAATCCCTGGTGATCTCAGAAATAGCTGAAGGCTTAACACAGTTGTGTTCAACCCTGAATAGCTGCTGCTTCTGTTTGAAACCCTGATGGGCCCACAGAAACGTTTCCAGAGCTTATAAATTCAAATCATTCTTGTACAATTTTAGAAACCCATGTTCTCTGGCAGCGTTCAGAACCTGGCACTGCCCGTGGGCGGGGCACTGGGACCGAGATGGCCCAGCTGGGAAAGGCCACTGTCACTGGTGGCACAGCAAGAGCCTGGGGCTCGTAGGTGTGGGTCACTTGCCCCACGCTGGGGCAGGGAGCATGAATGGAGTTGTCCAAGGTGAAGTGCCACGAGCTTTCTGGCCTGTGGGTGCTCAGGGGCCTCTTTCTTTGCAGGCAGGGCAAGGAGATGGTGATGAACGAGGCCGCTGGCCACCTCCTGAGGACAAAGGCCACCGAGCACGCGGACGGTGGGGTGGCGGCTGGGGTGGCCGTGCTGGACACCCCATTCCTGGTGTGAAGAGGCCATGCCTCGTCCCGCCCGAGGAGCTGATCTGCCACGGGGATGTTCTCCTTAGGGTGCGCTTGCCAAGGGCTGGTGGGATGGGGATGGGGAGGAAGGGCTGCATGGACACAGCGGGCCCCTCGCGCTGTTCCCGGTGTCACACTCCTCATGCTGCCTCATTTCTGGAGATGCAGAAACCGAAAGCCTGGGGACTGGGAGGAGAAAGGTGGATGTGGGATTTGTGGCCCGGTGCTTTCCAGGTGAAAGAAAGGAGCCCAGCTCTGTGCCTGTGACCCTCCAGCTCTCCTTCAGGTGCTGCTGCCCCCGTTTCTACTTCACCCTGTGCCTGAGGGTCCTCGGGGTTCCTGCACAAGGGGCAGCTGCCCTGGTTTTAACTTGCTCAAGGGCCTCTGGCTTCTACTTTGCCCAACTCCTGTTTTTTTGATTGGGAACTCATCCCAAACAGTGCCTCTGTGCTCCACAAGGCAGGCAGCAGCACAGAAAGCAGCTGGCAGGCCCTGTCCTCCCTGTAGGATGGCTGCATCTGCTCCTGTCACCTCATCCAACAGCTCCCCACGGCTTGGTGTGAGAATCCATCAATGGATGCTGGTGCATCCCAGCACAATGCTGAATTGGACCTGTGTCCATAAACCCTGAATCCCCAAGGGCTGGCACCAGTGTATCCCACTGCACCTCGTGCACCAAGCATCTCCCGCTGCTCTTCTCCCTCTGCAGCCCAAGAGTGGAGCCAGGGAGCCCCTGGAATGGTCCTGCTGGGCCGGGACTGGGACTGTGGTGCCAGGGAGGTGACAGAATTGCAGTTGCTGAGGGCTTTAATCTGGGACCAGCACCAGCAGCGCAAGGGCGAGACACGTCTCCCTCTTTTCATGACTCGGTGGGAACAAGGCAGTGGTGGAGAGGCTCCATCCCTCTTCCTCCAGCCCCTCTTCCTCCTCAGCCCAGCAGTTCAAGGCAAAACGAGAAGATGCCCCTTTCTGGCAGTGCCCCAGCTCTGTGTTCTCAGTGACACCAGGGAGAAGCCACGTAAAGCCAATTATTTCTGGAGAATGAATGTGCCGATTGCCCGTGCCTGCACCTCGCTGGGTTCACCAGTCACCAATCTTCTATCCTGGCAAGAGCTCAGTTCTGTGAGTGTGACCGATTTTGGGATTCCTGGGGTGGTGATTTCGTTGTGGAGGGGGATGATTACCCTCGGCTAGAGATTAAAATGGATGTGCACATCTGAGCACCAGTCTTGTGCCAGGTTTGTCTGAGACAAGAGGTGAAGGGGGCAGGGGCTGCCTCCTCCCTGGGCAGGGCCCTTTCGTGTCCCTTCACATCAGGGACCAACACCTTCTGCTCTGGGTGCTCTGAGGTCACACTGTGCCCTCTTGGAGAGGTGTCCTGGGACCCAGCTCTGTGGCACTGGTGCAGCACAACCAGTGGCTGGAGAGCTGCTGGGGTGAGGTGTGCCAGGTACAACCTCCTCTGGGAGAAAGCAGCAAGAGCAGCAGGTTACCCGCTGCTGTGTGGAACAGGAGGGCACTGCAGCAGGGTCCATGCTTTGCAGCTGAGGCCTGAGCTGAAGGTGACACTGGCGGAACAGAGAGGGGGAAGCTGGTGGCATCCATGGCTGTGTCGGTGAGAGAAACTGAGGCACGGGCTCCAGGTCAGGAATGGGAGCTCCTGCCCTTGCCCTGCTGTAGGGCAGCAGCCCAGTCACAACCAGTAAGTACCAGTATGTGAAAAACCACTACCCTGCCAGCAACCAACCCATTCCCCCAAACCTACCCCAATTGTCTGAGCACCCCCATCTCCCCCAGACAAGCACCTACAACCCGCACGCACACTCTAAGCCCATTTCTGGTTTGTTTCCTTGAATTTTATTCCATTTTGCATAAAATCCCGGCTGTTTCCAGCCAAAATTACAGAGCAGATGAAGGGTAACGGGAGGAGGAGAGATGGTGCAGGAATCCTTGGCAAGGAGGTGGCACAGTGCAGGGGTTTGGAGCAGGGAGGGACATGTGGGACACTGGCACGTGTGGAGGTTAGGGGTCAGGGGTAAGTGCTGTGCCAGTGAGAGCAGCAGCTGAGAAGTGAGAGCTTGGCCTTGGCCACCAGCCTGCCCGGCCACCTGCAGCGCCAGCCCCGGGGCCACCAGCCTCAGGGGTGGTGGCCTCATCCTTCCTTTCCAGCCCAGCCATTTGCAGGTGAAGCCAAAACAACTGTTGGGGCAAGTTTTAAAGCCCATTTCTCCTTTGGTTTAAGTGCAAAATAATCCCAGAGCTGGCACGCAGTTTGCCTACGGACACGACAGAGGAGGGACCTCTCACCCAGTTCAGTGTCATTCATTTCCAGAAGAACGGCTTTGGCAGAACCTGGGAGCTGGTCAGGCTCTTGGGCTTGGAGGTTTCAGGGTTGGGGTTTCTTCCCCCCCCTTTCATCATCTTAAAGCCATGTCAGATTTAAGCAAAAGCAAGCTTTAACCATCTTTCACTGGTTTTGGGGTGGTTTTTTCTGATGAGACAACATCATCTAGGATTGATCTTGGTTTCTCTGCCGTAGCAAGGGCTGGGGGGTGCTACACCTGCTCTGCCTGCGCAGGGAACGCTGCCTCTGCTTCTCCCCTCCACCCCTGGGCAGCAGCAGCACCAGCTCCTGCTCCAGGAAAAAGGAGTTTCTCTGCCCTCAGAGCCATCAGACTAAGGCTTTCCCTCCCAGACCATGACATGGATCTCCCTGGATTGGGAAAAACTCACCAGCTGGCACCGTGCGGTTTCGAAGCAGCAAGATCTTGGTACCAAACTGCTCAAAAAAAAACCACCCCCCATCCCATCCCTGTTTAAAATCCTTGAGCTTTGGCCCCCTCCTGGCAACAGGCTGGGGCAGTGGATGGGACAAACTCAGCTGCAGTCAGGATGAGAGTGGGGTTTTGGTTTTGTAAGTTCTCCCACATCTTGCAGCGCTCCAAGGAGCAAAGGGAGCAGCGGTGGGTGAGCCTCCCCCTGCCTGCACTAACACCAGCGCCGCTTCCCCTCCCTCCTCCACACCCCCCTCAGCTCCTTCCCACGGAAAATAACATCAAGTTAATTAACACCCCCACCCCTCCAAAAAAATTAAATTAAAAAAAAACAAACAATCAAGAACGAGGTGCTTAAAAGGGAGTCCCCTCTGTGCACGAGGCCGAACCCCCAGAGGGACGATTCCCATCTGGAACAGGACACACACCCCCCTCTCCCAGGCAGGGACACGCTCGGGAGATGCAGCCTCTCCTTCCCCTCGTTTGCAAGGTTCATACATTCACTGAAGGGTGAAGGTTTCCTTCCCGGGGCAGGCAGCAGTTCTTCAAGGGCCCTGCTGCCCAGGACAGTTCTGCTGGGCAGGGCCAGGCCAGGCCGCTACTGCTTGGTGTCGCAGCGGTTGCTGAAGAGATGTTTGATGACGCCCGGGTTTGCCAAGGTGGAGATGTCCCCCAGGTCCTGGTCATTTTTGGCAATCTTCCTTAATATCCGCCTGGTGATCTTTCCTGTAACAACAGCAGGAAAGCAGGAGTCAGGATCCCTTCAGCATCCTTAGCAGGAGCACGGAGAGCCCAGAGTTGCAGCGTTTAAGGTTGCTCCCCCCTGAATTTCAATGGCCCCAGAGAAGCAATTTCTTGGTGATCTTCTCCTGGGAGGAACTGCTCAGTCTCCAGCACCCTCAGCAGGCCCTTACCTGAGCGGGTTTTGGGCAGGCTTGGGGCGTACTGGATGTAATCAGGTGTTGCTATCGGGCCGATTTTTTCTCTGACTGAAAAAAAAAAAGCAATTTTCATTGTAGATCCCTTCCTTCTCAGCCAGGATGCCCAAGTTCAGAAGCTGCTGGGGAAGCTGGTAGGGCAATGCCCAGCCAAGGCTCCGGGCTGTGGGAGGGGGCAGCAAGACCTGCAGTGCCAACAGGGCTACAGACAACCCCCTGCCCTGGGCAGGGACACCTCCCACCAGAGCAGGTTGCTCCAAGCCCCATCCAGCCTGGCCTTGAACCCCTCCAGGGATGGGGCAGCCACAGCTTCTCTGGGGAGCCTGGACCAGGGTCTCACCACCCTCACAGCAAGAGTTTCTTCCTCAATCTCATCTCCATCTCCCCGTTTTCAGTGTCAAACCCTTCCTCCTCATCCTATGGCTCCCCTCCCTGATCCAGAGTCCCTCCCCAGCTCTCCTGGAGCCCCTTTAGGGACTTGAAGGGGCTCGAAGGTCTCCCTGGAGCCTTCTCTTCTCCAGGCTGAACCCCCCCAGCTCTCTCAACCTGTCCTCACGGCAGAGGAGCTCCAGCCCTCTCAGCATCAATATGGCCTCCTCTGGTCCTGCTCCAACAGGTCCTTCCTGCATTGAGGACTCCAAAGCCAGAGTCCTTCCCAAAGGCAAGGACATTCCAATTTTCATTATCTTCAAGAGACCTCCACAATGGCTACACCAATCACTATCACCATTCTGATGGAGCAAGGCCTGGCTGGCTGTTGAGTTCCTACAGACAGGAAACTCCATGGGCTGGTTTCATGGATTAAATGCTGTAGACTGTTGTGGCAATGAAAGAGCTCCCTTGAGACCAGAGCACAAAGCACCCAGAGCAACCAAACAACCCCTGCAGCAGGTCAAAACTGGCCAGGAGAGCCACAAGGCCAGGCTGGATGGGGCTTTGAGCAACAAGGTCTAGTGGGAGGTGTCCCTGCCCACAGCATGGGGACTGGAACTTGATGATCTTCCAGGTCCCTTCCAACTCCAACCATTCTGAGGTTCTATGGTTCTACACGCCGTGCCCACGCAAGCCTGAGGGGTACCCCGGTCCTTCTCGCAGCTGCCAGCTCCCAAGAGGTAGAGATGGCATCACATGAGCAGCCAAAGGCCGGGAGGACTAATTTTAGTCTTGGCCAGCCGTGCTCTCTGATCAGAGGGGGCACCTTGTCACAGTTGTCCATGCTGCATTCCCCAGACTACGTCCCCCCTCGTTCCAAGCACCCAAACCCTGAACCCCTCCATCACCTGCCCAGTGCTGCCCACCCCTCTCCCTGCCACGGAACCTCCTGAACATTCAGCTGTTCCTACCTTGTTTTTTCAGCTCATCCATCAGGTTCTTGGTGAACTCGTGGCCATCTCTGAGGGTCACAAAGCAGTAGAGGCACTCGCCCTTCAGGGGGTGCGGGTGGCTGACCACCGCAGCCTCCGAGATGGCAGCGTGCTCCAGTAAGGCTGACTCCACCTCTGCGGTGCTCAGCAAGTGGCCTGAAGGCAAGGAGAGACAGTGATTTCCCCTCACCTGGAGCAGCTGTGCTGGACCCCTGCTGGGTCTGTGATCTAGAAAGGCCCTAAATTACAGCTCTGAGAGCATCGATCGCATTTGCTTGAGAAAAGACAACAGCTGGGGAAGAAAAACTCCAGGTATCACTCACCTGCAGAGTACAGCCACACCCCCACACCCTCCCCAGGCTGTTCTCCCTCCCATCTTTAGGCTCTGCCTTGAATTGTTCACAGCCAGGGGATTAAACACAGCACGGGCCGAGGAGGAGCTGGATTTGGTAAGAGGAGACCTGTCCACATGATGGAAAGGAGAGAAAAGGCTGGATCTGCAGAGCCCAGAAACCAGCCCTGCAACTCCCTGCTCCAGCCTCTCGCCATGGGGAGAGGAAATAATGCTCTCCATCTCGGGGCAGGGGCACAGCTCACCCCTGTACCCGTGGCTCTGACATTTCACGCTGGGACTGCTGTCCAAGAAAACCACGGGAAGGTGGTCAACTTAGTGGAGGACCAAGTTTTGCTGGTCAGGTGAAAGGATCTAGATGGATCCAGGGGCAAGCACAGCAGCATCTCACAGCCAGCAGTAGGTACCTGTAGGCTACAGCCCCCAGGAAAGCAGGGAGGGAGCTACTAAACATGGTATATGGAAAATGATGGGATGAGGAACAGCTGAATCCCAAAGACTCAGTCAAAAGATGTGGAAGAACCTCCACGTCTGTAGACATAGCTCTGATCCAGCTTAGAGGTTAGCCCTACATGGAGCAGCGGGTTGCCTGATCTCTGGGATTCCCTGTGGCCCTAAATCCTCCAGCACAGAGGCACCTCGGCTGGTGAAGAACCTCTCCTGTGAGGTTACAGAAGGCTCCTTCCCACCAGTGTATTGTCTCCAGAGGAAATGACTCAGAAAGTCAAAAGTCACCAAGTCACAGACTCGTCTGTCTCAGAAATAAACCTGACTCAGCAATTAGCTCAACTTTGGGCACACGCTGCTGGGCGATCACAGATGAAGAACCATCCTCCACAAAGCAAGGTGGCTTTTTGAACTTATGTCAGAAACGGATGCAGAAGTGTCCCCCATCAAGGAAGGTGTCTCTCCGAACTAGCATCAGAAAGCACATCGGTCTCCCCTGAAGACAAAACTCATTCTTACCAGAAACATTCAACATGTCATCGATTCGCCCCGTGATCCAGTAATAACCATCTTTATCTCTCCTGCAACCTAAAAATAGGCAGAAATGTCAGCGTGAGGAAGCAGGGCCAGCTCTTGGAGCCACTGATAAGGGACTCTGAGGCTGGGACATGGCAAATTGCTGTCCACAGGCCTCTGTGGCCACGCACTGCCCAGGCAACCTTACCGTCGCCCGTCACGTAGTACCCAGGGAACTTCTTGAAGTACGTGGTTTCGAATTGCTGGTGGTTTCCATACAGCGAGCGCATCATTCCTGGCCAGGGCTGCTTAAACACCTGACAGGGGGAAAAACACAGCCCTGAGTCAGCCAGACCAAAAGCAACAACCCCGGCCCTTGTGCCACAGCGAGGGAGAAGCACACAGTCCTCACACGTGGTGACACAGATGCAAGTGATGACACTCGGACACTTGCTGCCCGCTGCTGATCTGCTGGGAAAATCTCCCCAGGCTTGGCATGGGAGGAAGGAGCCTGGCTGAAAGGTTGTTCCCACCCTCCTGCTTTGCCCATGTCTGCAACTGCATTCCTTGACCAGTTTCTTCACAGCATAAAGTTCCTGGTGAGTTTTGGCAGTGAAGGGAGTTCCCACCACCCTCATTTGGACCCAGAGTAAGTGGAGACCTGTGTAGGCCACCAGGAAGGTCACGGAGCTCACAGGGAATGGACAAGGGGAGGATGGGGAAGATCAGCCCTTCTTTACCAGGTAGCCTTCTGCTTCTCCTTCCAGCTCTTCCCCTGACTCGTTCAAGATGGCAGGGACCACACCGAAGAAGGGGAACGTCTGCCATGGGCACAAGCAAAGAGACAAGGAGGTGAGTCCATGCATTAAGCAGAGGGATGGGGGGCCCCAGACCACAGGCAGCTTTGGAGGGAAGGTGGCACACGGGGCCTTGAGCACAGCTCCTCGGGGCCAGTCCTGGGATTCTGGATGGTGGCCACCTCCTCACCAAGCAGCTGGCAAGCTGGTAGCCACCAGGCCATGGTACAGACAGTGCTGGCTGCTGCTGCAGCCCCGTGTTGTGCCCCCAGGGAGGAGAACAGAAGTACTCACAGCAGAGCCTGGCTTCATGGGGGTGGCAGCAGGGAGGGGGGTCAGCATGTGGCCACCCTGCAAGGAGAGGTACAAACCAGTGAGTTTGGGCCATGGCAGCCCGTCCCACAGCTGTTTGCATCAAGTCTCAGTCAGAGGGAGGCTGCTTGGGGCAGTTGTGGAGATGGAGACTTCGGAAGGATATGGCAGGGACAAGGAATCCATGTTCCGGCACAAAGCTTTGGAGATGCTGGGGGAGAGAAAGAGGGAGAGGAGAGCAAGGTCCAGAGCAGACCTTGGGGAGCCTTTGGAAAGGAAGGTCTACCCCCATCTGAGGTCCAGGAAAGAAAGGAGAAAGAGAACCAACCTTCTACATAGAAACCCTACAGCAAACCCACAAGGACACCCTGCGGGGAGCACAAGGGAAAGAGAGGTCCCAGGGACACCCAGGTGAGGACTCACTGTCTCTGTCTGCCAGAACGTGTCCACTATGGGACACCTCTCTTCTCCCACCACGCGGTAGTACCACAGCCAGGCTTCAGGGTTGATGGGTTCACCAACGGTCCCCATCACCTTCAGGGTCTTCCTGCTGTGCCTGCGGAGAGGAAGGGGGTAGCAGGGCCTCAGAAGGTCACAGAGAACAGCAGCTGTGGACCTGCTGCACAGCAGAGCCTGCAGGGCTACCCAGAGTGTATCTGGGGCTTCCAAGCATGGTTCAGACCCTTTTCGGCCCTTAGAATCATAGAATGGTCAGAGTTGGAAAGGACCTTAAAAATCATCCAGTTCCAACCCCCCTGCCATGGGCAGGGACACCTCTCCCTAGAGCAGGTTGCTCCAAGCCCCATCCAGCCTGGCCTTGAACCCCTCCAGGGATGGGGCATCAACAGCTTCCCTGGGCAACCTGTTCCAGTGCCTCACCACCCTCACAGCAAAGAACTTCTTCCTAAGATCTCATCTAAATCTCCCCTCTTCCAATTTAAAACCATTCCCCCTCGTCCTGTCACTAGACTTCCTGACAAAGAGTCCCTCCCCAGCTCTCCTGGAGCTCCCTTTCAGATCCTGGAAGGCTGCTATCAGGTCTCCCTGGAGCCTTCTCTTCTCCAGGCTGAACAGTCCCAGCTCTCTCAGCCTGTCCTCATAGGAGAGGTGCTCCAGCCCTCTAATCATCTTGGTGGCCCTGCGCTGGACCTGTTCCAACAGTTCCGATATCCTTTCTATGTTGAGGACTCCAGAACTGGACACAGGACTCCAGGTACTCCTTCTTCCACAACAGAAGAAAAGGAGACCTCTGTGATTTTGGTGTCTCCCACTTGGCTCTGCTCCTGCCCTTCCTTGGGCCAAGGAGCAGCACAGAGGGGCTCTCTGCCCAGCACACTTCGGTGAGCTTAGGGTCAGGAGCAGAAGAACCCACAATCCCTGAGCTTAGCTGCAACTTACAGTGAAAGAGAAGGACCTGCTCACAAGTTATAATGAGTTACAACTTCAGACCATGAAGTTAGTGCTGGGAGTGCAGAAACACAGCCTTCACATTGCTGTGCAGAAAGGAGAAGATCCTGGTTTGGGGAAGGTGCTGCTCAGAGAAACTGAGGCCATGATCCTTCATGGAGAGCCTCTGGCTGGTGCTGGGGCCAGGGGATTCCCTGCCACCAGGGACTGGTACTCACTTTTTGACAGGCTCCTCCCCGTGCTTCATCAGCAGCCTGATGGCTGTGGGTGCTGTGTAGAACTTGGTCACCTTGTACTTGTCAACAACGCTCCACATTCGCCCGACGTCCGGGTAGGTGGGGACACCTTCAAACTGAGCAGGAGAGAGGGCAGTGACACAACTGTTCCCTACTGCTACCAACCTGCAGCACTCTCCTGAGCAGAAGGAGCTGAGAGCCACAGCGAACAGCAGCTGGACCTTAGCATGTCCTTGTAGGAATGCCAGGGGCACCACAGTGAAGCCAGCCCAGTCCAAGGACCTCTCTTACTGCTCCCTTGGGATGGATGTGGCATCATCCCACCCCAGGTACCCTAGGAAATGTCCCCTGAAACACCCTAGGTGGCTACTGGTGACACAATCCCACCAGCCCAAATGACCCGGCCCACACAGTCCAAACACAGTGACAGAACCACAAACAAAAGCACCAAGACCCCAAAAAGGACTCCCCCAACGTGACAGTGATTTTTCCTGCTTGCATTTCCCCAGGGAGTCTTGGGCACAAGCCTCTGGCTCCCTGATCTGTATCCAAGTTGCAGCCACACACTGCCGAGGGAGACACAGGCACAGGAGTTAAACACAGGTTGTCAAAGCAGCACCATCCATGTAAACATCACTCCCTGCTCCTGACCTGGCTCTTACGTTACCCAGCAGCAGCCCTGGCTCCCCTGGCACACAAGGCTTGTACTTTTAAGGGTTAGAAACAGGGGAACATTTGAAAACTTAACCACCCAAAAGCCACACACAAACTACCCCCCCCCCTCCATCTCCAACCAAGCAGCCACCCACACCCTCCTTGGGGACCATCACCCTTCCTTGCAGAGCCCAGGGCACTGCATGCAAGGGAGAAGCGTGCTCATCAGAGCAATGCAGGGATGCAGCTCAGCACCACAATCTCTACCTTCTTAGAGTAAAATGTGGCACTTCAGGGTATGCTCTAGTAGCCGAGATTGTTGGGTTGGGTGATCATTTTTTTTGTGGGGTTTGGGTTTTTGTTTGGTTTTTGGGGTTTTTTTTTGGTGTGTGTATGGTTGGACTCGATCTCAGAGGACCCTTCCAACCATGAAAATTCTATGGTTCTGTGTAAAAGCACCCAGCACTTACTAACACACTAGTTGCCCCGTTGGCCAAGGGTCCGTAAGTGAGGTAGGAATGGCCCGTTATCCATCCAATGTCGGCTGTGCACCAGTAGACATCCTCAGGTTGGTAATCAAAGACGTATTTAAACGTGGTGGCAGCATAAAGCATGTAGCCACCCACCGTATGCAGCACACCCTACGAGGAGAAGGCATGCAACTGTCAAGGCAAGCTCCCACCAGGGCCCTCACCCTCCCAGGCCAAGCTTCAGCATCACCAGTCCATGACCTCCAACAGCAGCCAAGCAGGAATCACAGAATCATAGAATGGTTAGAGTTGGAAGGGACCTTAAAGATCATCAAGTTCCAACCCCCCTGCCATGGGCAGGGACAACTCTCCCTAGAGCAGGTTGCTCCAAGCCCCATCCAGCCTGACCTTAAACACTTCCAGGGATGGGGCATCAACAACTTCCCTGGGCAACCTGTTCCAGTGCCTCACCACCCTCACAGTAAAGAACTTCTTCCTAAGATCTCATCTAAATGTCCCCTCTTCCAATTTAAAACCATTACCCCTTGTCCTGTCACTAGACTTCCTGACAAAGAATGACCAGCACAGTCCCTTTCCCAAGAGCTCCAAGGCCTCCCAACGTGAGCCTGGATGGTTCCCATGGCTGAGGAGTGACTGCAGTCCAGCCTGGCCCCGTGGGAAGCGTACCTTGGGTTTCCCAGTTGAGCCACTTGTGTAGAGGATGAAGAGCTTGTCCTCCGAGTCGCACCACTCAGGCTCACACTCTGTGCTGGCACTGCTCATCAGCTCGTGCCACCACGCGTCCACGGCCGGGTTCCAAGGGGTCTGAGAAAAGCAGAAGATTAGAAACAGGCCTGCCCGAAAGCAAGAGAAGGAGGGGCGAGGGGTGCAGCCCCAGCTGTGCCCCTCTCGTGGACCGTGGAGGCAGACGTTGACAGCACAGCTGCTGCCCCAAGAGCTGTTTGCTGCAAACCATGCACCAGAACTGCAGCTCTCACTCCAGAAGCTCCTTTTCTCAGCCCACAGCCACAAGGAAAACTTTTAAACACGGTCTGGCTGGAAGACCTGAAGCAGGTTGCCCAAACTACTGGTAACGTTGATAAATCCCTCTCAGCAGAAGCTCTCACAGCAAAAAGGCTCCTCCTGCCCTCCTGGGCCACCCCGAGCTGCAGCAGGACAGCAAAGCAGCAAACCTTGCTCTGCACAGCCACACGCTGCCCCACACCTTGCAGGGACCCCTACGGCAACACAGCCCGAGACAAACACCTTGGGCTCACACTGCTTGGCTGTGCAGACCCCCAAAAAAGTACCTCTTACCTGGATTTTAAGGTAATTAGCCTGATAAGAAGTGACTGCTCCAATGTAGAACCACCCAGCACTGGCCACCCTGAAGGAACTGCTTCAGGATGCCAGAGCTGTGCCAGAGCCACTAAGGCTGGTGGCTGATGGGCAGAGGTGACCTCAAGAGTCATGCAGGCTCTGGGATGGCACAGGTCACTGTGAGACCTAACTCCCCCTGACCTTTTTGCCTTTGCTCAGAGGAGAAAAGGAAGGGAGCTGGGGGTGTTCAGCCTGGAGAAGAGAAGGCTGAGGGGAGACCTCGCTCTCTCCCTGAAAGGAGGGTGCAGCCGGGGGAGTCGGTCTCTTCTCCCAAGGAACAGGTGATGGGACAAAAGGAAACGGCCTCAAGTTGCACCAGGGGAGGTTCAGACTGGATATTATGAAAAATTTTTACCCTGAAAGGGTTATTAAGCCTTGGAATGGGCTGCCCAGGGAAGCGGCTGAGGCACCATCCCTGGAGGGATTTAAAAGCCAGGCAGCCGTGGTGCTGAGGATCGTGGGTTAGCGGTGGTTTTTGTCAGTGTTGGGTTGATGGCTGGACTGGATAATCTGAAAGGTCCCTTTCAATTTAGATAATTCTATCCACTCAGGTAATTCTATGAGATTGGGAGCAGCTGAGCAGGCAAAACTCCCCAGCCTAAGCACAGAATTCCCATTTCCACATCCCTGGAAGGCCAGGCACCCTGACTCAGAGCCTGGCAGCTCCCAGCCAGGACACCCCTCCTCCTTTCAGAGGCAGGGCCCACTGAGCAGGCCCAGCCCACACAGGGTCCCCACAGCTCCCTCAGCTGGGGTGTCTGGAGGCCCAGAGAGGGACCCACAGTGTTTCTTTGTGGCCTCAAAGATGTTCATGAGCCATTTGGAGACACCAGAACCCCATGGTCCAGCACGCAGCTCCTGCAGCTGCAGTGCAGGGGACACTAGGTGCTTGACAGCCTGGCACAACCGAACCCACTCCAAAAGCTCTGACGGATCTCCAGGGCTCCTGGCTTTACCTGGGGAACATCAAGCCACAAGTCTGGTCCACCAGCAAGCTACCACATCAACAAAGCCCAAGGAGGCTCAACACCAGCCCATCCAACAGTCACTTTCTCGCATCCCTCCTTCAAGGATCACTCAATTTCAGCACCCAACTACCAGTGTCCCCCAGGGAAGGGGGTCAGACCCACAGCACAGCGCACAGCCCCCGAAGCCAGGCATGACCTCCCACGGGGTTCTGTGGCCGTGGTTTCTCCGATGGGGCAGGCAGAGCCCACGTAGTGGGTCTGGAGCTCCAGTTCTGCTGCCCGTGGCATGCTGCCACAGCCAGGAAGCTGCGGGAGACCCCTGCCAGCCTCGCCACAAGGGGAAGAGCTGCTTTGAAAAGGAAGAGAGATGAACCACCACCCGAAGGCCGGCAGCGCATCCCAGTGGTTCCGCATTTCCCTCCCCACCGTCAGCACGCTGACGTGCATTCGGGGGGTCTTAGGGACATGGATTTGTTTCTGGCAGCAATGTTGGTGGCACCGAGTTCACCCCCGATCCGTGGGCAGCGCTGGTCAAGCGGCGAGTGGCATCTATTGCTAACATGCAGCTGCTGGTAACCCGGTTAGGAAGGCACGTGTGGCCGTGCAGAGCCCGAGCGGTTAGGGAGGTGGAGCGCTGGAGGGGGAAGCAGAGGGGAGGTGCCATGAGGAGGAAGGCAGTGCTGTGTGTAAATACCTTGGGATGGACTCTCTGTGAGCTCTCAGTCTTTTTTTCCTGTTAAAAATCCACAAAGAGGGCGTGAAAGTCGAGAAGCGGAGGATCCACACTGGGCTTTGCAGGCAAGGAGCTGGAAGCCCACAGGCCTGGATGCTGGAAAACCATCCCAGCAGGCTGGAGAGGGCCTGCAATTGGGGCCAGGCCAGGAGATGCCCTCTGAACAAACGCTTGCCTGTTTCCACCACCTTCCTTGGGTACCCACAGCCCTGCAGAGGCCACCCCGACATGTGGCCAGTGGGGTACAGAGGCACAGAGCTGGCCTACAGCCACAGACCATCCGATAGCGTTACAAAAGCCAACAAAGATGTACTCACAAGGGAAAGCAACCTTTTAATAATTTCTGAACAAGTAGAGCAGCAAGAGCCAAAGGTTAAGAGAGCCCCTCCAGCCTCCTCCTCCTCTTCTGCACAAGAAGCTCACCTCCCCACCAGCAAACAGCCTGAGCACAGGCTTCTCTGTAGCCTCCTGACCAGGGAAACCTCAAACAGAAAGGCTGGTCTGCCCCAGTTTTCCCAGCCCTTGGCAGCTACTCTGCCCTCCCAAGAGATGGGGCAGAGGAAGCCAACGTAACACGGCCAAGCTGGCAAACACCAAGCAAAATTAACACAGCTGAACAAGGAAACTTAACTCAAAATTAACTCAAAGATACAGAATCTGCTGGACTTCTTGTCCCGGTCATGTGCACAGACCATCCCCTTTTAAAAGCAGAGCTCAGTCAGATGTACTCCTCACATACAACCCATTTCTGAGCAAACACCAGCGTGGGGATAACCCTGTGCAAATAACCACCAAACACACAGGGACATGCAGGGAAAGAAGACACCATCGCAAGAGAAGGAGCTGTTCAGTAGTTGAAAGCAACTACTTTCAACAGATGAAGGCAGCAAGTACCCGTCGGGCACAGCAGCCTCAGGAGCTCAGCAGGCAGCCATGGCTCCACCACACCTTCTCCTCCTCCTTTCACCCCAGTTTTGCCACGTGCCTCTGGCCCACATCCTTTCATCTGGTTTCAGCTGGAAGGGAAAGCCCCAGCCTCGACAGCTGACACAGTTACTGTGCCAGCTTCAGAGGGACCACACTATTCTCAGTGTACAATTGTCATCACGTTGGGGGACTGTGTTGAACCCACGCCACAAAAGCCCTTGGTTTTCCTCTCCTGCTTCCAGTGTCACAGCTGCAGTGCAGGAAGGCATTGCTCCTTGCAGAAAAGTGTAGATAGATAAGGGGTAGGAAGGGAAAGTCCTTCATTTGGCATCTTGTCCTACTGATGCACCAAGGAGATGTACTCCACTGAGCTCGCAGGGGTCCTGTGGGCTGGCAGCTGATGATAGTGTGGGAAAGGAAGCAGCAGGGAGAGGATCTTGGTAAGGCAAAGGAACCCTTTTTCGGACCACTTGCAATGCAATGACAGCAAGGATGGAAGAATACAAAACAGAAGTACATCCAGGAAAAAGATGAATCCAGGGAAGCACTGCAGTGGCTTTGCACTGATTGATTTGCTGGGCTCAGGCCCAGAACAATAAAATTCCCCCTCTCCTCCCCCGAGGAGCATACCTGTACGTCCTGGCACAGCCTTTTCAGAGGAGGAGACTTGCTGCAGGTCCCATCCACTGCTACCTCTTCCCTTCCCAGGTGCTTCACCACGATGCACTTTTTCAAAGGGGAGCCCCTGGAAAAGGCAGGAGCTGTCAGACCTGGCTGCTCAGACCAAGCCGTGGGCTTCATGGGCAGCGCTGGGGGCAGAGCAGGGGTCCCCAGAGCTGCTTTTGTTGAGCTAGAGCGTGTGCCACCATAAATTGCTGAGGAACATCAGCCACAGGAACGGAGCTGGGAGAACAGGAAAGGTCTGTGTGCAGCTTACTGGGGATTCATCAGGTGTGATTCCCATGGGGGAAGTGGGGAACCCACAAGCATCTCCCACAGGTCACTGCTGGGGACATTCCTTACCAATTCCAAATTTTGCCACCTGTGACCACAAAGAAGACCTCTCACAGCACCCAGCAGATGTTAGGTGGCTGCTCCCAGCCCTAGACATGATGAGCTAATTCAGAAAGGCTTCCAAAGCCAATTTATACATCACAGAAAAGAGTGGGCATTCGTCCCCTTCATGAGGGCCACAGAATGCAAACCACAGGATCTCATCCCCCTTCAGTCCTGTCAGGGTATCAAGATCCTGTCTCCATCCGTCAATTTCCAGCTTCAGAATCAATTCTGTCCTCCCAGGTACCTACTTTTACAAATCTAGAACTTAATTTTTCAAGTTTTAGGGTTGTAAATGCTTTTAAGGAGTTTGAATTTCTAACATGCAGACTATCCACCCTAAACTGTCGTGTTCGATCTAACTTACACGACCACAGTCAGCCTCACACAAGCTACAAAGTAATTTCATGATGATTATTCCCCTTTCTGTAAAATCTGATGATAGATTTGTTTATTTCTTTACGGGTGAAGATGCTTAAAAAAAATCAAGCAGCTTCACCACACACTTGTGCACAGCCAGGCCTGATCCCATGCACATGCCTGTCAGCTGCAGCGCCTGCTCCTGTTGACACAGCCAATTCCCAAACTTGAGTCATTGCTGGTTTATTTCATTATTGTTGAATTAGTGGCTTTGGAGCAAGACTTAAGCCTCATGTGGACATGCCCCACAGCACCGTGTCCTGCTGCTCACAACTGGTAAGGGCACAGCATTATTGCCTCCCACTCCGAGAGCTGCTGCTGCAGAATGGGGAGATCTGCCATGGACCAGAATGGCGGGGGATCAGCATCTCCAGCAAATCCTCCCATCCAATGTGTGGGCCTTCAGCTCAGAACAGACAAGAGGAAAGCTCAAATATTTTTAAGACAAGCCAGTCAAAGCATATATTACTTCTGAAAGGCTCATGAGCATAGCACAGCCTGTATCTGAACTGCCAGAGAGCCTGCCAACCTACGAGAACTTCCACTTCCATTTGTGCAGGAGCCCATTCTGGCAGCAACACTCTTCTTCCAAGAGAATCCAAACTTACTTGTCTTTACATTTCTGGAGGGCTTCATCTGCAATCTGCTTCAAGTTGACCAACTTGTCTCCTCGATAGAAGGCATCTGCGAAATGGTAAAGACAACATCAGAAGGGCTTCAAAGCCAGCACAGCCTGGGACAGCTGGAAGCAACAAGCAGCTTCAGGAGGGCAGAGCAGAGCTTGTGCACTGGAGTGAGGGAAAGCAGACAGGCAGCCGATGGGAAAGGTTTCCTAATACAACCTTTTAGCCTAGAGAAACAGATGCCAAGAGAAATGGTGAAATTCCTTCCCTGGGAGAGGTTCCAATTTGACCCGACAAGTCTCTTTGGAATATTCCATGGGGAATAATCCAACAAGGCCAGAACACAGATTGCAGTTTAGCAGGTCCTCACCATACTCTGGGCCTATTAATAAAACCACTATTTTTTTCACTATTGTAAAAACCAGCTGGGGAAATGCAATGGGCTTACATACAAACATTACCCCTCTCTTCATCCCTGGCTTTACAAGGCAGTAGTTGCAACAGATATTTCCTTAAAATTAGGAAGGGAGGGAATTCTCCTCTTAGGACTGCCTCACAAACGATACATCTTGCAAACATCTGGCTGATTTTGAAGGGGACCACGGACGAGAAGCGTTTGGGAGCATGTTATTAGCAGCTGGTGACATCATGCTTTACAGGGCAAAGTGGGAGGGCTGCTCAGATGCTTCACTGGAGGTTCAAAGTGGAAAACAGCTCTCAAGCACAGCTACAAGCAGCACATCTGCCTTGTGGCCGCTCAGCTGAAGCTCTTCCTCTTCCAATTCGAAGTGCATTTGGCTTTTAAAATAAGGACCATCCGGCCAGGGAAGTTTTACCTGCCGTGACGAGGAGAGAACAACCGCAGTCGAGAATCCGCTCACAGAGAGAGTCTGCCGAGAAACCTGCAAACTGACAGAGAGATCACACAGTGACATCAGGGAGGATACCAAAAAATCACAACCCAAAACAACCCCCCAGCAACTCTGCAGTTCAAACGATACCATCAGGCACCGATGGAGAGAGCTAAAGGAGCTCATTTTACAGTTAATACAGAAGAGAGCTGGGAAACAGCACCTTACATTGAGTTTCCACCCATCTCATGGTCAGTACCCATCTTTCCAGCTTTTTCCCCCAAAACCAGGAGCTGCTCTTCCCCAATAGCTCAGAACCAAAAGCAAGACAAAGGGCTTGCTCCTACCACAACAGAGTGCAGAGCTCCAATCCTGGCACAGGCCAGCATGGCTACAACCAGCTCCAGGATCATCGGCAAGTAGATGGAAATTCTGTCCCCTTTTTTCACGCCTGGGAAGGGAAAATGAAGCTGGTGTTTGCCAAAATGATCACGTCATGTGTCGAAAGAACAGGATATAGAAAGAAATGAATGCTTTTAAAATCAACATTGATATGTACACAATAAAACTTCAGCTGGACTTAGAGCTCAACCAGCCTTGGGGTTTGCCTTTCAAGCCCAATGGCTCTTCTAAGCCAACTGCAACGAATGCTCCATGTTCTCATCAGACACAGCCCTTCAAGGAGGCAGAAATTTAACAACTGCTACTGGAAAACCCCAGTGCAGGAAGTTTTGAGCACAGACCTCTTCCTCATAGAGCTGACGTGACAAGCATTGATTAGCTTCCGCAGACAGAGCTGGAGATTAATCCCCAACAGTTTGCTGCAGAGCAAATTTGCATTCACCCCTGCTTTGCAACTGCGCAGGGAGGGAAGCGAAGCGAAGCATTTCACACAGAGTTATTCAACAGAAAGCAACCATGCAAAAAAATGAACCCAACCTCCAAAGCCCTTCCCTGTATCCAACACTGCTATTGCTTCAGCCCCGTACCTTGGCTGCGGAGGACGTTGGCGAACTGACAGACTTTGTGCAGCAACTCGCTGTATGTGATTTTCGCAGAATCCCCAGGTTCATTCCCTTCCCTGAAAAAGCAAGGTAATATTTGTTACGGTACAAGAATTACAAGGTAACCATGACCCTGCAAATTTGGAGGTACTTACTGCTCTGGACAACAAATGCCCTCACCTGCCCTTCTGAGCACAGAGTTAACCAAACCCCAGAAATCCATTCCTGGACTAAAGTTCTCCAATAGTAGGAAAAATTTAGTCCAAAGTCCCCATCCCTGTGTAGATCACTACATCTGAAAGGACTGGAGTGCATGCAGTGGAAATACATGGCACTTTCAGAGTGGAGAGAGGCAAGAAGAACCAAAGCTAAGAACATAGAATCATAGAATCATAGAATAGTCAGAGTTGGAAGGGACCTT
>VXBW01004291.1:1020834-1039249 GCA_013400375.1 Thinocorus orbignyianus
GAGCACCCCCAAGTCCTTCTCCTCAGGACTGCTCTCCAGCCATTCTCTGCCCAACCTGTATTTGTGCCTGGGATTGCCACGTCCAAGGTGTAGGACTCTGCACTTGGCTTGGTTGAACTTCATGCCATTTGCATTAGCCCACCTCTCAAGCCTGTCCAGGTCCCTCTGGATGGCATCCCTTCCCTCCAGCGTGGAGGCTCAAGAGTAATTCAGGGTTTACAGTGGGGCACCCTCACTCAAACACACTTATGCCTGCAGACATGTCCGTGTGAAACATCAGCCAAAGTCATCATGCAGCAACATCCAGCCCTTAAATACCGACCATCTGATGGACTGGGGTGGGATGCCAAAGGCTGTCTTGTTTTTCCAAGGTCATATATAAATATACCCGTGTATATCTGTTTAGTGCCATGCCTGCTCTGCATTATGCTCACTGTGGTCCTCTCTGAACCACCTCTGGGCTCCTGCCACCCAGGTGCCAGTACAGTGGGACCTTGCTATCAGACACAATGGGAAGAAAAGCCAAGAGCTGTACCCGGAGATGGAACAGGAATGTCACATCCCCAGGGAAATGATTCGCTACCAAAGTAAAACCCAGCTAATTTCAATGTGACGCAGCACTTCAGCCATGCAAATGAGGTAACACTCCCAACAGATCAGGCTAACAAAGAATTTGAAATGACTTCACACTAATGACATTAGTCTCCCACACCCAGGAAGGAGGGAAACACTTTCCCAACTCTCTCCCCAAGGCAGCCAGCACAGGAACATGAGTGATCCGTGAAAGAACAGGGGTACCACTCTCAGCTGACAGTCCGCCTGGAAAAGTGTCCCATTGAATGAAAACCAACACCGGTGCTGGGGAGAAGCCAGGAAACACCTCCATGCTCCCTTAGCACCACAGCCACGCTCTAACTTGGGAACAGAAACCTCACTTCTTTAACATCTCAAACAGTCCAGAGCATGCAAAAAATATGTACTGAATTCTAGCTGGAACCAACCACTGCTCCCCCTTCCCCCAGCAACACAAACAGAAGGAGGGCTGCTGATGAAGAAATGCATAAAGAAACACCCCCATTTCTCATGTAATTCCCAGTAAGAACCATTCCATGTCACCACAGCAGCAGCCACGTGTTCCGATGGCAGAGGGGTGTCCAAACTGGCAGCTACACTCGGATCAAACCATTCAAAAGCTACTCATGGATCTGCTGCTTTCAAACTTGATTTATCCCTCTTGACACCCAGTTATACTTGGGAGTTCCACAGGACTCTGCAGCAACTGGGTCCATTGACACCCGCACTAATGTGGGCAGGGCAGTCTGTCTTCCCCTCAGTGGCTCCCAGAAGGGGATTCCCTGCTTGGTCCTTTATGCAAGGTTGCCCCCTTTTAAGTACAGAGAGCAGAGAAACAAGAATGCCAAGAGAAAGAAAATCACGGGGATGAGAACCACTGCCCAGGGCAAGCAGCTCAGCCCCGGCATCTGAGCAGCTTCTTCTCCCTTCTCTGTCATAACCAAGAGCATCACTTCAAGCTAAATGACACATTAAACTCTTAATTAAAACAGGGTCTCGGCTACTAGAGAGAAACCAGGAAATCACAGGGTTTCCTTTTGATTTTACTTTTGATATGAGAGCCTTCCCTCACTGCAGAGGTTTCCCTTGGCGCTTCCAGACCACAAGTGTGGCAATATCTACATGTGAAACGCGCATCTCAAATACACCAGTTCCTCCTCCTTGCTGTGCTTCAGGAAGAAAATTTAGGGCAAGGAATGCACCTCAAAGCCAGCACACATGGGAGAAATGCAAAGCAAAGTCAACAAGAAGTTAAAAACTTTTTGCAAGGATTTTCAGAGGGCTTTTATACTCCTTTCCATTCACTCGCTTGACTGCAAAAGAGCTCTACTGGCATCAGCAAGGGAAACCTCAGGCTTCAGATTTTCAGATGATCTTGTACTTAATGGGAAATGAGTCACATCCACGCTTCTACGGGACAAGACCCCTCCTTTCACCACATCTCCAGCAAAGGCCTCTGAGCAGTCTCCCAAGAGCCTGCAAATTGCTCCTGAAAATAGTTCGGAGTGCCCACAGCTACACTCAGTGAGATACAGCAGCCCTCGGAGATTGCTCACTCCTCTTCTCTGGCACAAAAGCCAGAAGAATTATGTATTTTAGACAGGGCATTTCAAGGAATGCCCACTCGCACGCTACCAAGCGCTCTGTACGTCAAAAGTGACCCTGTAAATTCCTGGCAGCAAAGTTCTGTGCGTGGCATCTTCCCTTGGGCACCCAGCGGGTAAAAGCAAGAGCTCCGAGTCCTGTCGCTCGCTTGTCCAAATTAAATTGAAAAAGAAATTAAAAACTCATGCTTCTGAAAACATTAGGGCAGGGCTCACCTCCATGCCTACAGTATAGAACCTAAGGCCTGCAGAATCCAACATCCCACTAGTATTTCTTTTTTTCTTTTACAAATGGGTGATGGAAACAGTTGGCAGCAGCACTGCTGCCATTGCTAGCGTGCGAGCTTTGATCTAGCAGCAGCCCATCTTCGGGAAGGAAAAACCAATTCTCAGCTCCCCAAACTTCCCAGCTACATCATCAGATGAAATACACAGCGAAACATAGTTTGAACCTGACTCTTTTCTCATCTCCCTCAAAATGAGTCCTGCATTTAGCAACCAGTCATCCAAAATTTCCCAGTATCATCTGGGTGCCAGCAGGAATGTACATGAGTTTTTTAGCACTCTAGAAGCCCGTGTTTTACACACCGCACATTGCGTGCACGCTTAGCTGGAGAACAGCAGTTTTTGGCCAGATGGTCTCAGTTGAACCATCCATTGACTTCAGAAAATGCAAGTCCTTTAAACTAAACATGCAGATGCTCAACAGCAGACTGGATTTCCCCGGGAAATGGGTGCTTTGTTGAAAAAGTCAGGTTTCACATAAAGATGATGGCTTTCTAGCTGCCTGCAGCCACTCGTTGCCGGGACCAGACAGCTCAAGGACATCAGAGACCATCACCACCATGGTGTGCAGGACAGCAGTGCCAAGATCTTCACATAACAGGTCCCTGTCGATGTATTAGAGGAAGCAGGGGCTCTGCAGAGTATTTATCACACTGCTCCCTTCTGCCAGCAGCTAAAGTAACAGCTTCTCTGCTCCTGAACAGGCACTGCGATGCATACAAGCCCCACAGCACATGCCTCTGGTGGTCCTACCAACCTCCTGGCAAGAAAACATCCCACGGAGAAGCCCTACTCGACAGGGGAAGAAGAAAACTTCAGATGGGAAACTTCAACACTTGTCAGCTCCGTGGCAGAGCCACGCTCACAGGAGGCTCACGGACCGACTGCCTACTCAGCTGGGAGTTTGGCCTTGGAGATGTGGAGCTGCACACCTATCCCACTGGATGCCCACGTAGCCAGCCCAGGGTTAAACTTCCCTGTAAGAGTCATCAAAAGATTGAGTGTTGTACATACTCTGTGCAGTAGGGAAAGTGGTTTGTAAGAACATGAAAGCATTTATTTAGAGCCACATTAACTCAAACATTAAGTTCCCTGCGGAGCAGTCAAGGATGCGGAGCAGCAGTGTGGGAGAGGGAACCTGTGGCCAGATGGACTCCTGGGTCCTGCACCAAAGCAGGGGAAGAAGTTACCGTGCTCTGCCAAGCACCAGGGCTGACTATGGGACTTTCCAAAGCACTGCTCTGCTTCAACCACCCATCACATAACCATGCGGGCGCTACACTGCCCATCTCAGCTGTGGGATAACAAGCAGTGGGGAACAGCAGTAGCTTTGTAGCCTCCTACAGCTTGGTAGCCCAGGGGATGCACACTTCCCAGAGCACCAAAAAGGACTAAGGAAAGCTGACATAAAGCCCAATCCGCAAGGCACTGGAGGCACTTGAGCACTGAGGCACTGGAACAGGTTGCCCAGACAAGCTGTGGCTGCCCCATCCCTGGAGGGGTTCAAGGCCAGGCTGGATGGGGCTTGGAGCACCCTGGTCTGGTGGGAGGTGTCCCTGTCCAGGGCAGGGGGGTTGGAACTGGATGATCTTTGAGGTCCCGTCCAACTCTAACCATTCTGTGATTCTATAATAACTGTGGGTTACAAGGGTTATAAAACCACTAAGTTGGTCAGCTTCCAACTTCTTAGAGGGACAAGTGGCATTCAGCCATCCCAGATTGAGCAATAACAGGTCTGTGATGCCCTTAGATGTCCAGCTTGTGCCTACCCTTGGCCAGCAGGCGTGGGTAACAGTCTGAACCCCATTTGTGATGGGGATCGGGGACAGCAATTCTCCCCTGTGAACGAGGAATTCCCTGTAAGTGCGGGTCATCAGCTCGCGTTGATTAAGTCCCTGCCCTTTGCACACACCACTCATCGCTACTACTGACTGGATGGTTTAGTGAGGTCCTCTGATCAGCCCCAGCTCTGCCAGAGTGTCAAGAAGACAGTTGAACTTGACTATCCAGAGGAAGTAAAAGTCATAACAAGGTTTCCATGGGTGAACCTGCGGAAGGATCACCATTTTTTTCTGTGCTTGTGAGACCCCACCTGGAGTACTGCGTCCAGCTCTGGAGTCCTCNAACTCCATGATCTTTAAGGTTGTTTCCAACTCTAACCATTCTGTGATTCTTTTGCCTCATACAGTGCTCTGGGAAAAAGCTGCTAGTGGAGCAGATGCTGGAGAACTTGCCTCCCATGCACAGAACTTGCCTCCCATGTCTTTTGTGCACCAGCTTTGTCCCATGCTTAGAAGGAATTTCGGGTTCTGAGCATGTTTTAGTTTGAATGACATCAGAGCTATTTAGGTGACCATTCCCACAGTCCCTGTCTCTGCTCTAGTGGAGACTTCCCATGGTTCGCCACCGCGCAAATTCATCCAGCCTGGCCTTGAACCCCTCCAGGAATGGGGCAGCCACAGTTTCTCTGGGCAACCTGGGCCAGGGTCTCATCGCCCTCACAGCGAAGAATATCTTCCTGAGATTTCATCTCAATCTCTTCTCTTTCAGTTTAAAACCATTCCCCCCCATTCTACGGCTCCCCTCCCTGATCCACAGTCCCTTCCCAGCTTCTATGGGGCCCCTTTAGGGACTGGAAGGGGCTCTAAGGTCTCCCTGGAGCCTTCTCTTCTCCAGGGTGAACCCCTCCAACTCTCTCAGCCTGTCCTCCCAGCAGAGGGACTGCAGGCTCCTACACGGCGGCACCTCCTCACGTGCAAGGTCACTGGGGGCAGCCAGACGCGCTCACGGCTTCCCGATCCACCCCACATCCAGAATTAGAGCAGCTGAAATGCCAGGCAGAGCTCGGTCATGCCAAGATCCTGCCATCTGGGGAACGGGCTCACGTGTGAGCCGCATGGGCAGCGGGAGCCTCGGGCCTTTCCGTCGCCTGCACTGGCACGCACAGGCTGCGTGCTCGGCTACCAGCTGCTCACAAACCTCCTGCCACTTGGCCTCGGCTGTGCTCAGGAGACCCAAGAAACCTGCTGCCTGAAGAAGGGTCTGCCTGGAGACAGCTTGGTAGTTTGGGAACAACAGCCACCAAAACTGAAAAAAAAATAAATATGATTTCTCCCTTTACCCTCAGCCTTGATTAACCCATCTGGCGCTGGACCAGCACCGGCATAGAGAGCACCCTTTAAAATCTCTCCTTGAGGAAACAGATTATGTTGAAATGTGAAGTCTGGAGAGACCAGCTGTGCAAGATAATCAGAAAAAGACACTGTTTCATTAGAGAAAAAAAAGCTTGTGTTTGCACATATTGTTCAATACATACAGACTGCCCAAAGCAGAAGGTCTCCAGCAGGGGCTGTACAGCTGACTCCAGGAGGGAGCTGGCGGGAATGGGTTTGCAAAAAAAACCTTCATGAGAACATTTCATAGTAACAGGACAGACTGCCAAGCCCTGGTCATGCTTAACATCAGCCATCTCCAACCACAGCAATGAATAGCAGGAAATAGCCAAAGGATGTCTTTGAAGGCTGAGAGGTTTTTCAAGTAAAAGGTTTACCAGAAAGCTCAGCCTCCAGGGTCCTCGCAGTCATGCTCGAGTCCTGTTGGCTCACGACAAGGATCGAGAAAGAAGAAGTTGTGTAACGACGGAGCGTAGCCTGGGAGAGGCTGATGAAAAGGTTTTCCCAGTATGTTTAGAACTATTTGGCAGCACTGAGAGAACACTGTTGAGTAAACCTGGCAACAGCAATCTCAGGGAAAAGAAAAGTCCTACCAGTTTAAAAGCATCACCTTCTAAAACCACACAGGTTATTCTGAGACCTGCATTAAAAACACCCCATGATTTTCTCCTCCAGTGCTCCCCAAACGTGTAGGTAGGGCCTAACAAAGCCCCACTGTAAAATCCATTTCTGAGCCAAATCATCTCAACTAAAGGTCGACCGTGTACCTTAGACAAATGGGTTCCTGTTGCTGTAAAGAAACCCAAACCAGGCTGGCCCAAAGAGCTCTGTGCCTGTGCTCTGCAGCCCCCAACACCCATCCTCTCCAGCCCACCTGGCTCAAACACAGGGATTGCCGTGCCTGTATTTCACAGAACAGCCAAAATGTAGCCTATTTCTAAAGGGATACAGGGACAACGTCTGCTCTGTCATCAGGGACTCAGTTTTCTAATCACCTTTAAAAATAGCCATGTGGAAACACAGCCTGCTAAGAACAAACCCCAACACCCAGCATGGTTGCTACTAGGAAAAACCACATCAATCCTTTTGTCCTTCCTCCTCATTAAATACATTCTCAGCTACTCTTTCTATTTGCAGCCTTTCAGAACCTGAACAAGTACCAGAGGCACCTAAAGAAATAATATTTATTCCGTGCAGGCCAACAACTGTTCTCTTCACCATCCCCTGAGCGACGCCTCCAGCACAGAGCCAGGAGGTGGACACTGCTCCAAAATCACTCGTTTGTTTATTGATCCTCCAGAATTCTCCACAATTTTCCCACTCACCTGCCAGGCTACACCCTAAAAACCCACTTAAGGCCCCTTTCTCTCAACAGTGAGATGCTCAGACATCTCTAAGGGAACTGACACCTCCCAGCTCACACTGTTGCTAGTTCAGCCAACAAAAGCAAGTGAGTGAAGTCAAGGTGATGAGGCTTTATAGCCTGTGTCCACACCTGAGAGCCAGGACACTCAAAAGTAACAATTTTTGAGAAGATAGGATCAAAAAGAGTCAGCAAGCCCCTCTTCAAGGGAAAACTACTATTATTTTGCCACATTTGACAAAATGAGGCAGATTACAAGTAATACAGACCACACATAAACCCCTCGGTGATGGGACAGGTACCTGCTCAGCAGCAAGGGGAATCCTCATCCTCTGTGGTTTCACATTTTCCCTATTCACTTGATATTGAGCAACCACCAAGTCAAGAGGATACACATTAACTCTAATTGTGTTTTACAACACAGGAGAACAGCCAAGGAATAAAAAGGAGAGCTTTATACATATTTTATTTAGAAGAAAGTTAAAGATTTTTAAACAAACAAAAAAAAAATCTAGATTTTATTTAAAGAAAACGATTACGAAGTGTTGCAACAGAGCTCACATGCAAGACTTACGCAGCCGGTCACTGAGTTTGGCTGACCTCAGCCAGCACTTGTAACCCTGTGAGCCAAATCCACCCAGTGCTGAAGAAGGCAGAGAGAGTCTGACACAAGAGGAAACATTTTAGATGTTTATCATAAGTAATATTTTCAGAGGACCATGAACTATTTTCACCAGTCCGGCAGAAGGAGAGCTTATTTCCAGCACAATGCAGCTGATTCTTTGTTTAAACAATTTGCAGTTGGGCCATGAAACATTCCCAGGCAAAGCCCCTAGTAGTGACAAGCCTCTATTAGTCAAAAAGCCACCTGCAGCTGGGAAATTCCTATTTTAGGGAAACACTGCATCTCTGAATACTGCCAATTTTTCAAAACCTTCCAGAAACACTGAAATCCAGGCAAGCTGATTTCAGTGGAGGCTCAAACAATATCTTTCAAGGCCATGATGGGAAATTAAATTTTAATCAGATATTCATAGAATCATAGAATGGTTAGAGTTGGAAGAGACCTTAAAGATCATCCAGTTCCAACCCCCCTGCCCTGGGCAGGGACACCTCTCACTAGAGCAGGTTGCTCAAAGCCCCATCCAGCCTGGCCTTAAACACTTCCAGGGATGGGGCATCCACAACTTCCCTGGGCAACCTGTTCCAGTGCCTCACCACCCTCACAGCAAAGAACTTCTTCCTAATATCTCATCTAAATCTCCCCTCTTCCAATTTAAAACCATTACCCCTCGTCCTGTCACTAGACTTCCTGACAAAGAGTCCCTCCCCAGCTCTCCTGGAGCTCCCTTCAGATCCTGGAAGGCTGCCATCAGGTCTCCCCAGAGCCTTCTCCAGGCTGAACAGCCCCAGCTCTCTCAGCCTGTCCTCACAGCAGAGGTGCTCCATCCCTCTGATCATCTTGGTGGCCCTGCGCTGGACCTGTTCCAACAGTTCAATGTCCTTTCTATGTTGAGGACTCCAGAACTGAACACAGTACTCCAGGTGGGGTCTCACAAGACATTTCAGCTTTATGCCTCTGAAACCTCTACAGGTCATGGCCAGGTGTTACCTGCTGGACTGTCATCTCATTGTATGTAAGGAACATAACTTAGAAGACGGCCAGTGGCAACAGGAATGCCACTGGAATGCATCAGGAAGCCAGGTGTGAAAAAGTAACCAGGAAGGCCATCGATTTCTTTGAGGGATTTCCCTAAAGGAGGGAGGAGACTTCTGTGAAAATGATGGGGTTTGAATTTATGGAGAACTGCCAAGGCTTGCAATTTCACATCACGCCCCATTTCAACGTTTGCAACAAATGAGATGCAAAAATGGAGAGAACTGAAACTCTGCTCCAGCCGCGCACAGCAGCTCTGACACCGGGCTGGGCAGGTTATCAGGTTTTCTAATATCAAGTTTTCTAGTCCAATGAGCAAAGTGAAGGCTTTAATCTTCCATGTCCTTAATCCATACAGGAGTTCACCATCCGCTCTGTCCATAAACATCATTTATCCATTCCCAAGTTTCAATTCTCCTGCCAATATTCACAATATCCCATTGTTGCATCACCACGGTGCCTCTCCCAACTGTATGCAAACTATTCTTCAAACATATCAAGGTGCCTGTAAAATCTGCCAGCGTTACAAGCTTCACAGACGTGAGAAAATCCAGGAGCTATTGTCTGTGCACGCACACCCCTCGCTACTCCCCCAGCTACTTATTGTGCAACCACACACCTGGAGCTGTGCAGAAAGGCAGCTCTGGACAATGTATAAGCCAACAGTTCAAGACAGGGGTGTAACGTTATGTGTGCTGGCAGCCCAGAAAGCCAACCCCATCCTGGGCTGCATCAAAAGCAACATGGTCAGCAGCCGAGGCAGGTGGTTCTACCCCTCTATTCCGCTCTTGTGAGACCCCACCTGGAGCCCTGTGTCCAGCTCTGGTGTCCTCAACACAGAAAGGACATGGACCTGTTGGAACAAGTCCAGCAGAGGGCCACCAAGATGATTAGAGGGCTGGAGCTCCTCTGCTGGGAGGACAGGCTGAGAGAGTTGGGGCATTCAGCCTGGAGAAGAGAAGGCTCTGAGATTTTAGAGCCCCTTCCAGTCCCTAAGGGGACTCCAGGAAAGCCAGGGAGAGGCTCTTGATCAGAGATGGGAGGCACAGGACAAGGGGGAATGGTTTTATACTTAAAAAGAGGAGATTGAGATGAAATCTCCGGAAGAAATTCTTTGCTGTGTGGGTGATGAGAGCCTGGTCCAGGTTGCCCAGAGAAGCTGTGGCTGCTCCATCCCTGGCAGGGTTCAAGGCCAGGCTGGATGGGGCTTGGAACAACCTGGTCTGGTGGGAGGTGTCCCTGCCCAGGGCAGGGCAGGTGAGACTTGTTGATCTTTAAGGTTCCTTCCAACCCAAACCATTCTACGCTGTTTATGGAGGGCACAAGAGCCTGGCCACCATCAGCAGTTCAGTTTCAACTCTGATCCTTGGGGGACCCACTGCGGGTCCTGAAAAGTGACCATTAAGAGCAAGGAAGCAAAGGATAATGCTAAACCAGCTCCATAAATAGACCTTTCTCCTATTCACAGTTAAATTACTTCCTTCAACAACCCTCTCTAGGAAAGCTCACAAAAGTGGTCTGAAAACAGCCCTCAGTGCCACCCACCTTGCACTCCAGCAGGTCTANATTCACAGTTAAATTACTTCCTTCAACAACCCTCTCTAGGAAAGCTCACAAAAGTGGTCTGAAAACAGCCCTCAGTGCCACCCACCTTGCACTCCAGCAGGTCTGCCAGCAGGACTTCACTCCACAGCAGCTCCATCACCTTTCCCAGCAGACTGCACTGGTCCATGCACACAGTGACCTGACCCCCTTTACCACTAGGGATGTGAGTTGGATTTACCGGTTCCCAGGACCCCCTCCATTGCCCTCCTTAGGCAAAGCAGGGCTGGCAACCTCCCAGGCCTTGGCACGGCAGCCCTTTGCAATAACACACAGCACACTCTGGCCAGCAGCTCTGCAATTCCACATTCAAGTTCCTGCAGTCCTCCGGGGTGCATACCATCTAATCCTGGGCACTTATTGACATCCAACTTGTTTATCTGGTCAAATACTTCCTGGATATTCCCTTGAATTTATATAGACGGATGCTGTATCCCTGCCAGGAGCAGCTACCAAGGGTTTCAGAGTAAAAGGCCAGGAGCAAACAACCCTGACGCAACCCAAATGAAAATTTGTGTTCCCAAGCAGATGAGTTCCTTATACAAACCCTCTCCTCACAGCTCAGCTGCGGAGCAACCACACAAATGCTGCCCAAAAGCCCTCTTTCTTTACAAACTTGACTTAAAAATGGCTAAAAGGGGAGAAAAGCCCCATTTTGGCTATGGGAGCTGGTTTACAGGTTGTCTGAAGTCAGTAAGACCAGGCACAAGTCCAGGGTCACTTCTGAATGAGCAAAACAGGAGACAACAGGCACTGTGCAATCAAGCAGTCACCAACCTTTAATACCTGTCCCTTTCCTTCACTTCACTGCAGAGCAAAGCAGCACGAGGCCGAGAGCTCCCTGGAGCTGGCTCCCTGCTCCTGCCCTGCATCCTAAAACAGAAAAGGTTCTGCAGAGCGGGATTAGGGTTTGAGTTCTCCAAAATATCAAACCAGCTGTCCTGCCCAGCAGCTCCCTGCAAAACGACATGCGTACCTGACACAGATGAGTCAGCTTCCCAGTAAGCCATCAGAAGGGAAAAATAATTTCAAGCAACTCTGTGCCTGTCAGCTGAGTAACGTGGTGCTCAAAACCCTGACTCACAGCATCCAGGAGAGCACACCCCACACGCTGGAAGCCCACAGAACTGAAGAAGGTACTTCCCTGCTCTCATATGCTTAGTTCATCCCTTTGGCACAACTGCTCACCAGGTAACTATCTCAGAGATTTCACTAATCACCAGCCACTAATACAGAGGATGTAGGATGCAGCACACGAGTGCAAGAGACATTAACAGAAAGATTTGGGATGGAAGAACCCTGAGATGGGACAGGAGAAAATTGGCAGATGCCAGGACTCAGCATGTACACACGTAGCCATTGGAAAGAAGCTCCAGACCACAAACCCTGTGTTTTCCAGCCCCTCAGGCCAATCCAAGAATCTCCAAATCTTTAAGCAGGCATCACCTTGCTGTCCTGGGGCAGCACTGTCTTCCTATCCCATCTGCAGCCAAACCCACAGTAGGACAATCAGGATGATTACATGAAATTGGTCAGTACTGAGTCCAGCACAGCCTAGCCCTAAACAGTCCACAGCCGAAGATAGAGACTCCATCCACCACTGGAGAAAAGCCAGGGAGCTACACCTGAGGACAAGCTGAGTCCCTCCTGTCCCAGCCTGCACTCATATACAAGCATCCAAGCACAGCAGCTGTTTGCACTACTGCCACTTCACTAACCATACTGGTTGGTGACTGCTCCAGAACTGGGAGAGAAAGAATTCCACCAAAGAAATCGGGAAAGCACATGACCCGGATGTGTCTGAGCTACAAGAGCTACTCCCTTTACTCCTTGTTTTAACTCCTGCTTTCTATTGATGCTCCCACCATTCCCAATCCTGCACTACCCACGCAGCTCCGAGTCAGACAGAGCCTCGCAAAGCAGCGATGTTCTGGTTTGGAGACACAGGAAACACTGTTCTACAGCATTCAGGTAGATGCAGCCAGTTGTGTAAATCCCTTCCCAGGCCTGAAGATTTCCCAAAACCTACCAGAAGACAGCTACACTTTCTGTGACGGAAAGCTTCAACTGTCATTGCCCTTGAAGGAGGGTACAAGATCCACAGCTTAATAAAATGCAAGAATAATAGAATGGTTTGAGTTCAAAGGGACCTTAAAGATCATCCAGTTCTACTCACACTGTCCTGAGCAGGGACACCTCCCACCAGACCAGGTTGCTCAAAGCCCTGTCTAACCCGGCCTTGAACCCCTCCAGGGATGGGGCAGCCACAGCTTCTCTGGAAAACCTGGGCCAAGGTCTCACCACCCTCCCAGCAAAGAATTTTTCTTTTATCTTATATAAATCTCCCTTATCTTAAATTAAAAGCATTACCCCTGCTCCTATTACTCCACTCTTTCATAAAGAGTACCTCCCCATCTCTCTCATAGCCCCTTTAGATAGTGGAAGGCTGCCCTAAGAACATTAAATGTATTTTATTACCAACTTCAGGTGCACCTTATCGGCCTGTTTTCCAGAGGCAGAGCACTGCACCACCTAGCAATGCTTCCAAAATAATTAATAACTGCAAAGAACACTAATCTATTGCTGCACACTCAGGACACACAATGGGGAGATGACCTGGCTTGCTGAGGATCCACCCCAGAAAGCCTCTATGATTTTTTAGGGCTGAGTGGGGCCACCCTTTTTCCCCATGGGGAAAGGAGCTGTACTGAGCCTCGGTGGTGCTGCAAGCACCAACCAAACACATGGAAACTTTTCCATAATGCTTCTCACAGCTTACTCAGATTCCTCTATGGATGTAATAGTAAGGGGATACGGATTCAGTATGGATACAGTAGCAATGGGAGAAGAGCAGCACTGGGTATGGCTGTTTGGCAGCACCTCCACCATAGCTTTGAGTGCTCTTAGCAGCCTACAGGCACATACCTGCAAATATATATCAGTGAAAGCAACCTTCCCAGTGGTAAATTTTTATTCTTGAAACAACCAGTGTGATTTTAGGGATGTGCTTTCACTACCACAACAGTGTTGAAATACGCAGCATCACTGTGAGTATGACAAGTCATCCAGGAAATTACCAAAGAAACGAAAGAGTCAGTTGGGCAGGGGACCCTCAGAAGTCCTGCGGGCAGCGGGAGCAGCAGAGCTGAGCGTGCTGTGCAGATGCTGGCTGCAATCAAGCACTTCTGAAAGGCTGGATGTTAATTGCCAGCACCTTCAGGCACAGCATCTCAACATATGACAGTAATGGAAGACTGACATCTGTGAAGGTACCTAAAAAGAAAACCACACCACGGTGCAGATCTGGACTATGGAGACACCAAGCACTTTATTCTCAGTTTAAAGCAAGATTATTTGTGCAAACAGAAGAGGTTCAGACCTTTACAGCAGAAAGGTAACTGAAACACAGCTTCATCTGACTTCATTTCTGACTGTGGGATGGCACATCCCAGAATGAAGCACTCCAAGGTGAGGAACAGCCACCAGATCAAGGTGCACCAGCGCCGCAGAGGTCCCAGGAACCAGCTGGTGTGGTCTTCTCCCAGTTGACCCCAGCAGCGCATTTAGACCAAACCAGTGTTTGGAAATCTGTATCCTCTCTTGAAGGCTGCTGTCCAAATACTATCTCCAGTTTCCTAATAAAAACCTCCAGAAGTGTGCTGGAACTTTTTTGCTGTTGTTTTGGGTTTGTTTGGATATTTGGTTGGTTTTATTTAAAAATAATAATAATAAAAAAAAAAACCACACCAAAACCAAACCACATACATGCTTTATAGTTGCTTTTTTCCCTTCAGAAGGATTTATTGGAAGAAATCTCACAGCTACAAGCCTCTAAATCCTTTATTACATTAAAAAGGCCCCACAACAAACAAACCAACCAACCAAACTCCCCCACCTTCTCTATTTTATCTTTGTATGTCATGTTTGCTCTAGGCCCAGAACAGGAACTATAGGCAGTTATTCTTTTAAGCAAAGCTCCAGTAAGCTCTGGCAGCCTTTACTATCTTTGTTTTTCCTCTCTAGATGTGTTATTTCACATGCAAGCACAAGAAAGCAGAGAACTGGTACACTCTCCCAAAGATGGCAGAGGCACCAGCACCTTGACAAGCCCGTGCACCCAGGCTACAGGGGGGCTAAAAATGAGGTACCTCCTGCCCCCTGGTCCCACCAGTACTGCAGCTGGGGTGTGACTGGTGGAGAAATGAAAGCAAGAAGTTGGTGATTCAGCTGTGTACAGGTTACACGGAGAGCAGGTTTCATCTAGGCACCTTCATACCTCTGAGGCTAATTAGATAAGCTGTTGTTTTATTTGAATTCCCACCTGGTTTTATTTTTACCTCCACAAGCTGTCCAGGCTGATGTTTATATGAGATGATTAACAGGCACCTTAGCACAGAACTAAGGGTTTCTCCATGCCATGCAGATATGCCTACAGCACAGTGAAGGCATAATGTGCTCCTGCTCTAATTAATGCTATGACATCCTCAGCACCGCTTCAACTTCCCTGCCAGTGTCCCTCAGTGTCCCAACTAGTTTGTTTGGCATATTGTGCCTACAAGGCCTTCAAAAGCCACCACAGATATCTACCTGCAGAGCCACCACAGCATTACTGACTTCATGCAATTATGAAAGCTATTTCATTTTTGAGAGCAGCGCTTTATCAGAAACATTTCCTGGAGCTTCTGTTCCTTTTTAGGCCACATCAGCAATAACCAAAGAGAGAAAGAGGAATCAAAAGCAGCAGGAACAGAAATACTTGTAATGTTCACAAGCAGCAGGAGGTAACATAGTGAAACAGGCAACAGGGAAAATGCAAGGGTTTCCTACCCACTTGGGATGGTCAGTTTGAACTACAGAGTCCTAGCAGCACCATGAGGATGATGCCACAAGAGTAAAACGTCCCCAATGTACAAATTCTGCAGCATGAAGCAATCCCATGTACTGCCCTTTGTGCTGGAAGAGCAATTCCATGTGGATTTGGCCCACTGAGCAGAGCCAGTTTGGGCAGTCCCAGACCGCTGGTGGTTCAGGAGCCCTCAAAACAGGTCCAGATGAACTGCTTGCACTGTCCAGTCCGTGCAAAACTTGAGACAGCCACAGTCAGCAGCGCACAGCAGCTCTGCGTTGTGTCAGGACACATCTCTTCTCAGAGATATTCACCAATACCTTGAAAACGTATCTACTTTTCCCCCTCATTTCTCCTATCCAAAAGGAAAGACCACGGTCTTGTATCTTTTCAAAGCTCTCACAGAGCGGGGCAGCCACTGATACCTTGGAATTAGCTCAGCACCTTTTCCCATCTAGCAGGCTATAGACTTAGAAGCAAGCAAATGGTCAAGGTCTATAAAAAAAATAATAAAAAAAAAGCAATCCAAGTTTTTCCCAGAAATTCCCTTCAGCTTTCTGAGGCTCTCATTGCTTTTTTGACCTTTCCTACAGTATGGCAAGTCTCAAGTGTTTTAAGAAAGAGAGCTCATTCAACAGTACATTAAACACCAAATATGAAAGGAAAAAAAGATGACAGCAACTACATTTTGCTATTGAAGAAAAGCACGTGTCCAGAGAGGCACATGCATGCTCCTAGAAGAATAATTTTAGGAGCCACCACCCTTAGCTCTGCTTCCTCAAGACCTCAGTGCCACCGGTTCGCAGGTCACATTCAGCATGCCTCTTTCATCCCTCCCACCAACATTCCCAGCTGACAGCTCCAGACGCCCCAGTGCCAGGTCACTGATGACAGAACCATGCTAGGAGAGTTTAGCCCAAAATAGTCAGGGAGAACTGCCTGCTGAGGAGGAAGAGAGATTTTCTTTTTCACCACCGCAAACACCACGGCTGACAAGACATCCCCCATTTTAACATGCACTCCAAGTTTTGCTCAGCATCACAAATACCCCCACAAAGGCTGCCAGATTGATGAACAAGAAAAATCATCCCCAAGATCAAAGCAGAGCTGTAGGGCCAGCTCTGACCCAAAGATTTATGTACAAGAAGAACCACGTATCCACTCCCACCATAAACGCCAGCAGGGCTGCCAGCGCTGGCCTGCCAGATGGCTTTGTTTGCTGGCACTCCTTAACCTGAATGAGTTTACAAAGGAGTTTTCATTCAGAAACCGCAGTCATTTCACATCTGAGTGAAACAGGGAATGTATTTAACTAGCAGGGAAGTAAATACTTCCCACCATTTCACTTGTGTCTTATCAATATGACTATTTTCTAGATGGTATATGTAATTCTTTTACTGAAGCAGGAATACTATGGATAGAAACTCTAGTATGAGCCCAAGTTTACAACCCAAGCCAGAGCTACACAGCCAGAACAGGTTGCCCAGAGAAGCTGTGGCTGCCCCATCCCTGGAGGGGTTCAAGGCCAGGCTGGAGCGGGCTTTGCTTACCCTGGTCTCGTGCCCAGGGCAGAGGGGTTGGAACTAGATGGTCTTTAAGCTCCCTTCCAACCCCAACCATCCTACAATTCTATGATAAACATGTTCCTTTTTGTAGCAGGGTGGCCCATCAGCATCTTTAACCAGGTGGCACAGGACCCTTCGGATACACAAGATCACTTAAAGCAGCACAACTACTCATCATTAGAGCATCTGGTATTTTTACTGCAATGGCAGTAAGACTCCAGCTGCTCTCCTGAAGGGACTTGCCATAACCCAACGAGTTATTACATCCCTGACAAGTGGGACATTTAACTGTGCTTCTGTGCTGCCACATACAGTCACATCAGTGCAACAGAAACACACGCTCCTTCAAGGGAAACAGCAAGCTGCACGAGAGGGCAAGGCACCGCTCTCAGCTGGGGGACACAGCTGTGCTGCCAGCAGGGGAGCATTAGTGCTGGGTCTCAGACATCACCAGCAGAAACCTTCTCTGTATCAATATGAAAATGTCAATTTTCATACAGTGTTTAATGCTAGTAACTACTCTAAAAAGAAAAAAAACAAAAACAAAAACAAAAAAACACAAACAAAAAAATACCCAAACCAAACCAACAAACATGCTTCAGACAGGGCTGGAAGTTAGCTTTTCTTCCCAAAGGTAACACAGAGAAGCCAGCCTTTTTGAAAGTATTGGTTTTATACATGTTCAAGAGCAAGGAATCAATACATAAGCTCAGGTTTTAGGAGAATCTTTCTGCCACAGGAGCAGAAAATTTCCAGATCCACAAAACATGGGGATGGGAGATGCGGGGTTTAGTGGCTTTCTGCTGTTGGGGGTTAGCTGTTCTCTGTGCCACATCTCTACCCACATCTACCTACTTCACCAGGAAAGCACCGCACTTGCCTCAATGTCGTCTGACTGCTCTTAGCAAGCACAAAAGCAGAGCTGGAAACCAGGAGCTGCCCACTGCTGCACTGGGATGCTTCAGCACATCCCAGAATGGGCAGAGGCTCCATCGCACAGCTCTCCTCAAACACACAGCCAGCAGACACCTGCTGTACCTACGCAAAGATTAGCGCCTCTCAAATTTTACCATGTTTTAATTCACCTCAGTAGAAATTAACATGACATTTACACACCTCCTACACCATAATAAAAACAGAAATTTACCAGTAAAATGCAATCTTGTCCCCAAGCTTCTTCTCGTTGACATTTCTGTCCAGGAGGTTGTAGCAGATGTTGGTGGTCGCCCCTTTCATCCACTCAATGAAGATCTTCCCCTTCGTCACGTCAAAGTTGTACTTCAGGAAGGGCCCCGTGTGCTGACTCTTCCAGTAGAACTCTTTAGCAATGTCACCCCAAAACTCTGCAAAGGCAACGGCGCCCAGAGCTTGTGACCCACAAACCAGCAGGGAGAAGGTGTAAGGGACAGGGACCCGTGTGTCCCCGGTTGTGCAGGGACAAGGCTGCGAGGAACGAGGGGAGCAGCCCCCCAACACCCCCACACCTGGAGGGCCCATGCGACCTCCATAACCCCCGCCCGATCCCCCAGCCCCGCTCCTCCCCCGACNAGGAACCGGCGGCCCCTCCGCGGCCCTTCCCCGGGGACAGGAGGCACAGAGGATGTCCCGCCGGCGGTGCTCACCGTGCGGCTCCTCCACGGAGCGCTGGTAGAGGCGCTGGTAGTGGGGCAGCGAGGGGACATGGGCCGCCGGCAGCAGCTCGGGCCGCGGCCGGTACAGCCGGGCCTGCTCCTCGGGCAGAACCATG
>VXBW01004292.1:399-24375 GCA_013400375.1 Thinocorus orbignyianus
GTATCTGTATAGAGATATATATATATTTATATATGTGGGAAGAGAGATAGCTTTTAATTGGGAATTGTAGGGTCTGGGCATGGCGCAGATGGTATGGAATAAGGGGTGGATAATGTCCTGGTTCCCGGTAGGGACGGGGTTAATTCTCCCCTGGCTCTGTGAGGGCACAGCTATTCCATCCCATGTGCACCAGGCCCAGGGGCAGCAGGGAGCAGCAGGGAGCTGGCCGGGTAGGGGAGGGACGACAACAGGAACTGTGCAGGGGTGGTGGCGGTGTCGGGATATATATCAGAGCAGCCGGACCAGGGGCGCGCGACATCGGTGGCGGTCGGGACAGTGCGGGCTGTGGTCGGGATCGTACTCATGTTTGTATTCCCCCATCTGTGTTATTGTTTCCCTGTAATACTTGTTCTGTTAAACAGTTTTCTTTTGTCCCAACCCACGAGTCTGCCTTTTTTCTTCCTTCCAGTCCTTTCCCACTGCCATGGGAAAATCAGAGCGAGCGGGCTGCCACGTGGCTCTTTGTTGCCGCCGAGGCCAAACCACGACAGCATGATACAAACATTTTTTGCTCCTGTTCTGCCGTGGGAGTGGAATTGCTCTGCTAACCTGATTTTAGATAAAGACCTGCATAATCTATGATCATCCTGATGTACTTGGGTCCTTATTCAAAACTGAATTCAAATCTCCAGGATTGTTCCCATTGGCTCTGGCGGACTTCGGCTTAGGCCTTTGCTAAGCATTTATAGGAGCTATCCCCTTCCCTCACTTAGTTTACAAATCAGATCACATTTTGTTATGATGCTAGATAGTGCTATGCAATGCACAAATAACATACAGAAGGAATACCTAGTATTTTGAGCTAACCATATGGGTCAATAATCCTGTTCATGCTTCTCAGGTATTTTACAGTCTGTGCTGATACAGCATAACTAAAATTCAGGATCACAAAAATCCTAATTCAGTCACTAGAATTTCAACATCCTATTTTCCAGTTGGATAGTTGCTTTGAATTTCAAAAGTATCAAACTTAAATCTGTTCTGGCAAATGGTAGTGTTCCAAACCCGAAATGCAGATGCAATTAACAGACAACTCATCAGCTAGCGCTCAAACACCTTTGCTTCATCTACATACCTAATATGATGTATACTTGCCTACCTTGAATTGTGGGAGGTTTCCTCTCTTCTTAAGAAGGTTTAAAATGAATCAGTGATATCAAGATACAGGTTATGTCACTTCTACTTATCACACACTACAATAAGTAATCTGCCATAATGCAAAATGGCAAAAACCTGGGTGAATGCTGATCTGTTCTTTTCTAGTTTCACATACCAAGAATGGATATTTTGGCAACCAATGATGATTCATTTCAGAACTAAGTGATTGGTGTCATGATTATTTTAAGTCGTTTTTAAGTTCAGCTGTCTTCTTATTAGGTGTGATTCAGAGCTACATAAGTGCACAAGACCATAAGTAACACCTTTTAATTTATCAGTAGGTGCTGATAAGAACAATACAGAAGTGAGCATAGAGCAGGACTTGGCACAATCATTACATTGATTTATAACAGGAATGAAATCCCCCACTGCTTCAAATAAAAATATTTCCATAAACTTTTGAATAAACAATATTAAGCATATTTTAACTAATATCTACTTCTAGGAAAATTCATAAACTTCAGTTGCTAATACGCTGCTAAGAGATTAAATTACTATATTTTATGCAATCATATGCAGTTATTCTAAAGGACATTTTATCATGGTACTTCATTTTAGGATAGATGCAAAAATATTCTACAGGATATTTTCACACAATTTTTTTTAATTGAAAAAAGCACAATTTACAAAATAAAAAAATTTAAATATTCTATAGGTGTGTTTTAAGTTATCATAAACTTTGGACATATCTGCATTCAAAATGTTTATATAAAAGAAGAATTAGAATAAATTCCTTTGCATTTAAGTTAGCTAAGAATTCAAAAAAACTAAACATATTTTAACTTTTTTGTATTTAATTACATTTAAATTCATCTATGTAATCCAAGCTATTTAGGAATCAAAGGTGCTTACAGTTAAAAAGAGGGAAGTAGGAGAGTTTACTAACTCCTATATGGCATAAAAATATTCTTGAAATGGTGCTGTATATTCTATACTCATCTGTTTATTTTGTGGTTATCTATGGGAATGAGACTCACTTACCTTCCAAAAACGTAAATGAAAACTTATACATGGAATATTTTTTTTCTGAAGTGTTAATAAAATAAAGCTATTCCACTGGAACTTTCCTATCAACATTTAAAAATGAACATTGTACTACAGAAGAGAAAGATGGTGATGCGTTAATATCAAAGAAAAACAATTTTTCCACCTGAAATATAAGCATGCACTATATACTGATTTAATTTTACCATTGCATCCCAAAACTTCAAAAAATAGAAACTCTTTCTACAGAATGTGGAAAACACTGTAAGCATGCAACAAAATCTTCTATAATGATTTAGACTACATATTTCAAGTCGAGTGCATGTAATAGAATCGTTTAATCACCATGATATCACAATCAAAGTACATATACTCCCCACGCAGCAATAGGCCACGGATTTGGTACACACTAGTTAGTGAGTCTTAACCACTGCATATCATTTTACTGACAACAGAAGAATCATGCATGTCTCTTGCATAGGTCAGAAGTGAGTATACAGCATCCTTTCCTCGGAAGAGATATAAACCTAAGTTTCTGGCTACTGAAGTCATCATAAACTGAAGATATACACGTACACACACACAAACAGCAGTTCTTAATTTCTCTAAGAAAGGTGCTATGTGAAGCAAGAGTTGTGGCCATTTAAGTCTTAAAACAGCTCTGGTTTGGTATTGTTTAACAATGAAATAAGTAGTAAACAATTAAATAATATTAAATAATTTATATGCAGTCACTAAAAAGCTAAAAATGTATCAAATATATTATAGAAAACTACCATCAAATTATATATTCAAAGCATCTGAAAACTCAGGAAAGAACTAAACTTTCTTATCAAAATCTATACAGACAGCATGAGGTTGAAAACACATTAATCAAATGCTGATGTCTCCATAATGTAAAAGGAAAATTGTCGGGAGGGGCCCGGGAAGACATGCGGCCGACTCAATATGAGTGATAAAGCAAGCTCCAGCGTTTATTTGGATAGCTCAGATATTTATACACTTATTGTAAATTATGCCTACTTGTCACACACTAATTGGCTAGGCTTCTAGAGATTACATGTTCGCACACCTCCTACTTGCAGTTTCTGCTTCAAGGTTCTCCAACATTCCAGAAGGACAGTCTCCCTCTCTCCTTGTTTACCATTCTCGCAGGGTCTGTGTGACCTTGGCTCTTCTTCCTTGTCAGCGTAACTTGCAGTTCTCACTGAGACCTACTGTGGCTAAAATCCTACTTATGCTAAACACTTAGGCTAACAAAAGGATTGCTTGTACAATGCTTCCGTGGATCCATGGCCCTGCTCCCTCAGCCATTCTGCAACAGATAAATGGCTTCTAAGAAACATGTACCTATATGTATCTAGGTATATAGGTGTCCTGGCTCCCAGTAGATACAGGGTTGACTCTCCCCTGGCTCTAGCAGGCACAGCTATCCCACCCTATGTGTGCCAGGCCCAGGGGGCAGCAGCGAGCTCGCCGGAAGGGGAGGGGTGACAACCGGAAGTGGGCGTGGTGACGGCACAGTGGCGGCCTGTTTTTGGGCGGGCGGTGCCGGGGAGCAGTTCGGCAGCGGTTGCAGCTGGGGCGGTGTGGGCTGCGGTCAGTATCGTACTGGTGTTTCTATCCTCCATCATGTTGCTGTTTCCCTGTAATTCTTGTTGTTCTGGTAAACAGTTTTTGTCCCAACCCACGAGTCTGTCTTTTCCTTCCCATCCTCTCCCCACCTCTGGGGGGCATCAGAGCCAACGGTCTGCTACGTGGTGGTTGTGCTGCCGCTGAGGCCAAACCACGACAATAGGTATAAATACATACCTATATAACTATAGCAATGATTCCTGAAAAACAGAGAATATGGCAACCATTTACTAAACAATGTAATATTAATTGTAACTGTATTAGGTAGTACACTGTACCTCATTTCCATTACTTTTCCAGTTAACATCCTGTTGACTATGACCACTTGATGATGCTACAGCACTCTATCATCTCAAGTCCTTTTCTGTGATCTCCAAGCATTCATGTGCACAAGTGTTTTAGCTGGGTCAAAATCTGAGAAAAAGCATAAACTTCTTGAAGAAGCTTGCATAAGCATGCACTGGAGGAAATGTTCTTCTATATAATCAGGGGGCGACATTATATAGACCCTCAAAAAGATCAGATCTTCTGTTAGTTTTTATTAAACTACATTAATCAGCAAGAATTTTACTAAAATCTGAATTCTGTGCTAACTTCAGTGTGGTAATGATCAGAACCTAGCATTTACTGGCGATTTATGAAGAAAATGAGGAAATCAGTTAAGTATGTAAGGATTATTTACAATTCTTTATGCTGATCAGGAGAAAATAAAGCTTGCTCAAGCGCCATTCTAATGTACCCTATCTGATAATTACTAAATCATTTATATTTTTGTCAGAAGAATTTATTCATATTGTCTTATTTTACCAACACCCATGGTGTTCTAGCACTTTACTAATATTAGCCAAGCCAAGTTACCAGTATGAAAAAGTTACATGAAGGAGAGAAAGAAATGAACAAGGCAACCTTCTACCTTGACCCTACAAACATTACTCACTTCAAGTCAGGAATCTGGATAGCTCGGCTGAAGACACTGACAATACTGATGTATGTAAATATATCCAGGTTTTAGCACTGGAGACAAAAATGACTCAATTGCTAGCTAGCACAGGTCTTGCAAGTCCTTGTTAGATTTCGGTGGTTATAGATTCCTACTAATTTTTAACAATTTTGCTAAATTATATCATCAAGCTCAAATCTTTGTTTTGCTAGGTACAATAAAAATACACAGTAAAACATGTTCCTGCTCCAACAATCTTACATTAGTAATACATTATAGACCTATAGGACTGATTTCCTGAAATGCACAGGAAATCTTAAATGAAACAATCTTTTTAGAGACATGCATCTGGACCTAAATTCTGTATAGCTGTCAGAAGCTGCTGAATAGAAACCCTGAAGTAGTGTTCTTGGAAGACTGGTAAAAGAAGGGTTGTGAATGTCATGTGAAAGTGGCCCTAGATTTAGTCCATGTAACTATTAGAGAGCTCTAACAATTGAGCAGCAGTAACGTTTGCCCGAAACACTCCTGCTGAGTCTCAACTAACTTATTTTTGCCCAACTTGATATATACAAAAATAGCTTTAAGGGAGAAAGGAGACAGAGCCAAATATTTTTGAGCTAGGACCCACATAAATAGCCATCCCTGTGAGGAACTGAGATGAACTCTGTCTACTTTACTGTTACAAATGAAAAGGAACACCAAAGAGGAGACGTGGATTGGATTGGTGGAGCAGGCTGGGAAAGGTTTCTGCTTATCATATCTCGTAAAATAATGCAGAGGGAGATGGAAACTTTACCTATTTGATTCTTTAATGTAAATTAATTCTTTTACTTGTCAAAATTATATCAAAACCCCAGTGGGAAGAACAGACTATACTTTTAAAAAGTAAACAAACAAACAAGACAGCTTTGATTTGAAATGAAAACAGCTACGAAAGGATAGACTTTCATTATTTTGAAGATCTTGGCATTCTTGCAGATATGTTCATGAATTAATCATTGAAAAACTTAAATAAATCGTGCATTTTACAATGCTAATATTCTCTAAAGAGTACTGCAAATGGTTATTAAAACATAGTCCTTTAAACTCCTTGCATTTGGAATCTCTTTCACACACACAGCTAACTGAAAGAAACATGTGACATTGAAGTCCCTGTAATCTTGCAAAACCAGAGAAAATTGTGAGTAGACACTAGCAGTATGTCACCATGTATTAACAGGACTAAAATCTGTTAACAAAACTACTATACATATAGTAAACAGCAGGACTTTTGGAATGCCATGCAGCTTTTAAATTATTAGCACTAATTAGCCAAATCAAGAAAAGATCAGGAAACACATTAGAAGTGAAGACAAGTCTACCTGTATTGCTGTGTCAAAATTACATTTCCAAACAACCAATTAGTAAAGATGACCTTTCAGCCCAATAAGCCATATGTAAAGTGGGACGGCTTCATTACAGTGGCTCCCTAATTAAAATGTAAAGGCTGCTGATCATTGCATAATTAAACAACACGTCATGTGGTTTCATCTGGCAATTGCAAGCAGCTAGGCCTAAAATCATTAATGACTAAGACGTCTTCTAAAATGAGTCCAGAGACTGTAGAACTACATTTTGTCAGAACGGAGAGCATCCTATGGTCATTATGGAGATAATATCCTCCAAAGGGACTGTTATGTACAAAATGTTGACGTTCTTTCTCTCAAAATTACTTTGACTTTTTTATATTCAGTTTTCTTACTAATTAGCCTAAAAGAAAAAGGCTAGCAGGGCTAATTAACTTCCAGCTACTGTAATCTAAATATGAAGCTGCAGAACCAAAGATTTTCCCTGTGGATATTCTTAAAGTTTTTAATAAGTTAAAGCCTGCTATTGAGAAATTATTTGTTAGGTAACCTTATGCCTTGATTGAGAATCCCTTACGTGGCTTCTCACTTTACAGAATGCCTGAGGAGCAAAACCATTCGCAGCAATAGTTCTCTCTGTTCCCTGTACCACAGACAGTCCCTTCAGCCTTTGCTGCTGATGAACAGAAATACTAGGAATCAAACAGTGAATTTGTAGTGCAGTGAATTTACTGCAGAGTTTTGGGAGCGGGAATTGTTTTGCAAAATAATAATGTCAGTCACAGGAAGAGCATATATTGTGAAAACACCTCTCCATCTATACTTTGGGACTTTAAAAGTGTAATGGACAAAAGTAGCATTAGTTCAAGCTCCTTTGAAAAGCAGAGTAGACAGGATCTTTTACAAGCAGCCAGAAACAGCATCTGTTGCACATCCCAATCAATACTTTACAGTTCGTCTTCTGCTCTTCTTTCATCTCCCATGTGTATCCTTTACACACACCTTTACAGCAACAGGGAATTCAGATGCCTTCCTTTGATCACTTTGATGCTAAAATTCATTCAAGGGTTTTGCCATTTGAAAGTAAATAACACTGAATCTAATTGAACTTGAAAGAAAACTACTTGGCAGAAAAATTAAGATACTCTTAGTGTTTGCCAGATTTGCAGATAATAAATAACTAAATGAATTTAGGGGAGAAAGAAGAAGAAGAAAAAAAAAGCAACAATAAATATTTGAAAATAGTGAGTGGACAATGATCTGAAGCTAAGGGTGAACCTGATAAATGTAGTGTGTTTTGCTTCTCAGTTCATGATATCTGTTTCAAATTGTTAGGCTCTCACCAGGGCCCAGTGAATGGAAAAAGAATCAGTTCAAGACTTCCACTTGAATTTCACTTTTGTTTCTTGCTCTTGCATATACTATATGTATGGTTTTCTTGTACTAAAGTATCACAGAGACTATTCACAAAGTAAACCACAGAGACAAACACTAAAAGTGAGAGGACAACTCTGGAAAAAAAAATAATCTCTTCACAAACTTTCTAGTGGAAAACCACTTTAAGTGTTATTTCCAGTATTTTTCCTGCTCACTCGCTCACTCTCTCTCTAGCAATTCTGCAGACTTAGACAAATGTGAAACTGATTCAGCTAAACTAATTCAACTTCAACTAATGTGAAGTATGTGAGAAAGACAAGAAATTGGCCAGACACTTCTTACTGACTACCAGGCTTGTGCTTCATACAAGCAATCTGACTCAAAAGTGCAAGAAAGAGATATTTCCATTGTTATCAGAATCATAGATTCATAGAATTGGTTGGAATAGTTTGTGTTGGAAGGGACCTTTAAAGGTGATCTAGTCCAACATCCCTACAATGAGCAGGGACATCTTCAACTAGGTGAGGTTGCTCAGAAACCTGTCCATGCTGACTTTGAATGTTTCCAGGGTCAGGGTGTCTCCCAGCTCTCTGAGCAACCAGGACCAGTCTTTCACAACCCTCACTGTAAAAAATTTCTTCCTCACATCAAGTCTCTATCCACCCTCTTTTAGTTTAAAACCATTACTTCTTGTCCTATTGCAACAGGCCCTCTTGAAAAGTTTGTCCACATCTTTTCTGTAGGCCTCCTTTAAGTATTAGAATGCCACAATAAGGTCTCCTGGAGCTGCCTTTTCTCCAGACTGAACAACCTCAACTCTCTCAGTCTGTCCTCACAGGAGAGGTACTTCATCCCTCTGATCATTTTTGTGGCCCTCCTCTGGATCTGCTCCAACAGGTCCATGTCTTTCCTGTGCTGAGGATTCCCAGAGCTGGATGCAGTACTCCTGGTGGGGTCTCACCAGATTGGAGCAGAGGGGCCAAAATACCTCCCTCAACCTGCTGGCAACACTTCTTTTGATGCAGCCCAGGATACAGTTAGCTTTCTCGGTTGCCGATTGCACATTGTCAGCTCGTGTCCAGCTTTTCATCCACCAGTACCCCCATGTCCTTCTTGGAAGGGATGCTCTCAATCCCTTTATTGCCCAGCCTTCACTGATACCGGGGGTTGCCTCGACCCTGGTACAGGACCCTGCATTATGGCCTTGTTGAACCTCACAAGGTTCACATGGGTCCTCTTCTCAAGCTTGTCCAGGTCCCTCTGGATGGCATCCTGTCCCTCAGGTGTGCCAACTGCAACCCTCAGCTTGATGTTATCCACAAACTTACTATCTAAATGATGTATTTCCTCTCTGAGGTCTCTGTATTTCTTGCAATTTAAATTTTGTGTTGCTTCTATGGCACACTGTTATGATTGCTTTGATTATGCCTCTTAATTTCCAATCTAATAATTGCAACCAACTTCATGCCAAGAAATCACTCTCAGGATTTCTTCTGTTGTCTCTAATATCAGCTAAGTTTTGCTCTAGAAAGATACAGAACTCTCCTCTTTGAACTTGCCAGTGAATAGTTACCAGTTGCATGTTAATACTCTGCTGATCTTCTCTCTGATAGAAACACAACTCAGAAAATTACTATAGTAGGAAATCCTACTCTTTTCTCATTTAACCTCTTGTTAACATTAACTATTGGCCTTTTGTGTCTAACAGCTTTACTCTTTAGAAAGACTAGTGTACCCTTTACAATAACCCAGTTAAACAATGCTGCCAGCTGAAAAATGGACCACAAGACTTCTAAATACTCTGCTTTTCAAAATGAAGTTTACATACAGTCAAATTTGCCTCTTCTGAAAGAGGAAGTTCATGAAAAAAGGTCTTATTTGATTTTTCTCTACTGAGAAACAATTACTTTCCTGCGGATAAAATATAAAAGGATGACATATCTTTTTTATTTCCATAAAAGACAGCACTCTTATTAAAAGGATATATTCCTAGTTGATCCTTTTGATTCAAAGAGAATGTGCTTACAATAAAATTGCCTTATTATTAATGTACTTCTACAAGACAGCTAGTGAATACTCATAGATTCTTATTTGCATTCATGATCCACCATCATGTCCGGACTTTCCATTTTCTGTTTTAAAATACAATAAAAATTAATGCCCTTTTCAGAGGAGGTAACAGCACATGGTTCAAGTAGACTAACCTGAGAACTCTAAACAGGAAATGTTTTTAAAGAGCAGACCACTGCTGACTCGCTCAGTAAAAAAGACAGTGGTTGCTGAAGAGGGTTAATCCAACCATGGGGTTTACAAAATATTCAGAATGCCAGTTACCGTGTTTCCTCTAAAATGCTTGATACTGTGTATTCAAATTACCGTTTTACAAACTATAAATGTGAAGTGTCAAATAAGATTTTTATAGCTGTATTAAGATCTTAATTTTAGAAATATGAAATAATAAAATAACATTGATGTCCTCTATAGAACACAAACACACATTTTTCATGCATCCATCTTTGCAAAAGGAGGAACAAGCATGTCATATAGCCAACCAAATCTTTTATCTCCCCTCTGTATAGTATGATAGAACAGAAATCTAGATGTGCATGGTCAAGGGATGGAAAATATGCATCTTTTAAGTCTTACAGTTGAATGGAGAAAGTATGAGGTAGGAGCACATACTTCCTTGGTCTGAGGATGGAAAGAGATGTCAGAAAATCTCACAATCTTTAAAGTAGAAGTCAAGAATTTCAGTAAAGGCCAGGAGCATTCAAGGTTCTGAGAGTGATTTTTAAGTAGTTAGTCAATGGACAGCAGTTACAGAAAACTCTAAAGCTGCCTAATAACACCAGTACCTTTATTTATTACCATAGTACTGTCACCATCCCAATATTATGTCCATTACTAACCATAATACTTTTCAGATACATCTGCTACTGTTTTTACTTCATGATATTGTGATGCTTTTATGCTGTTTCTGTTGTAAAAGATTCAAATGTTATTACCCATCATTCTTCCTAAACAAATGCAATAATTCAAAGCTTCTCAAAGCAAAGGTTAAAAGGGGAGGAAAACAATAGCAGTAAAGAAGAAAAAGAAGATATATCTATTGCAACAAGTACTGGGTACCATTTCTGATGAATAAATTTTCAAAGGATAGCAACAGACCAGGAATGAAGGAAAGAAGAGAAAGAAAGAGAAGAATGACAGTGTATACAGGGAGGGAGGAGGACAAACTGTGATAAGTTACACAGCAATTTCTGTGGTTCCAGATCATAAATAACTGGTCTGCGAGTTCAACAAACCATATCTGTTTAGTTTGGAACAGACATATACTATTATCACGCTCAGTCTGAGAGCACAGCTAAAGTCTGACTCTTAAAAAATCTGACTGTTTTGGAATTCTTTAGGTCATTTCCAGAATCAACCAAGACAGCAGCTATTATTTAACATGGAGTTAAATTCCAGGCCAGAAAAATAATTTTGTGTTTAATTTTAAACGTAAGAATATGATCAGATCTTTATTTCTTCTTTATATTCACTTTTTTTTCACAACAATTTACACTGAATTCTTCCCCTGCTAGGAACAATCCGAATGCAGGCAACATTTCGATGAAAGTCTGTCAGACAAGCCTGTCCTTTTCCTCGTTCCATGCAGCTACTCTCAGTTTTGAATGCATCAATCATGACACAGCTAATTAATGTTATCCTACAAATAGATTTTAAAAATTGAATATAAAATCATGGTTAACAAATAGATACATGTCTTTTCTATATAAGGTATTATTTACTGTAAACCATATGATTTGTCATGCCTATTAAATATACTTGAATAAAATTTTCCTTCATTCATCTGCAGCAACTAGATATGCTTATATGAACTGTCATACCTGACTTTGAAAGCAAATGTATGCTATGGCACTGTGTGCATTTCACGATGCAAATACATGCCTTTTCTTATTCTCATTAAAACTATAGCAGGACAATCCCATTTAATTAACTTTTATAAGGAAAAGGTAGCAGCCCTTCTTTTCCTAACTATGATGACAGTAGTGAACCACACCACTAACAGGGTGGTGAGATTTCACCTGATACCTGAAATCACTAAGTAGACTGGGAAGGCATCGTTTCAGACAGATTTCATCTAGAGAAGCAATCAACTACTTTGCGTTCCAAAAAACCCTCTCAGAATGGCTGACATGTTTCCATATTTTTCTTCTGTCAAATGTTTGTCTCCTTGCTGTTTGTTCTTTTTCCCGTGGTACACTAGAAAACTTAAATTCTGGTATCCAAGTAAGGATATGAATTTTGTCTCTAATACATAGCTTTCTAGAGAGCTGAGGAAGTTAACAGAAATAGCTGTAGTCTGCTATATCTATTTCTTTCCCACTATCACTTTTGTATAATCTAACTCCATACAACTGCTAAAACCCTAAAAAAGGAAAGAACTACTGAAAAATACATATATTTAATTAAAAGCATCTGCAATAGTATTTCACCTGCACGTCAGGGGTGGAGCAACCATAAAGGTTCTGCATTTATATCTCCCCTCTTTGTATTTTTGCAGTCAGATTCCTAATAGCAGTCTGCATTTGTTGACTTTTCAGAAGGATTAGTAAACAAAGTGTACCAACATGATGGCTCCAGGCATTATCACTTTATGGGACTTTACACTAACAGGTTAGAGTCATGAGGGATACAAAGAAAAACTGAATTTTCAAAGTACAGCCAAATCATTACTTCTTGTGGTGAAGGTTCAGACTCGCCTAGGAAACTAGCCGTTTCAGAATCTAAACCTTTGCGAAGGCAGAGAAATCTACGTGAAATCATTCCATTACTGGGAAACTGTTAGCACTGGTAACATTGCAAAATGTAAACAATAAATTATAGTGCATAATTTCTCTATAAAAATAAGAATTCTTAAAGTATATTGAATATAAAAAAGAGCCAGAAGGCAAATTTTCAAGAAATTTAGCATTAGCAATTCAAGCGTGTTTTGAGGAAGCTATATAGGCTGCAGGGCTGATAGCATTTTTTTCTATCTACAGTCATTCTTTCTAAAAGGTCAAAGTCATTGGTCCAGAATCTGCTCTCAGCTGGACAAACTCAAGCACAAGATACAGTAACCAAACAAGATTTCCTTAATACCTGGATTCTGGAAAAAAATTTTAGGTTAAATACCCACAGTACTCTGGACCTTTCCATCAATCTTTCCCAAACAGTACCACAGAAAACAAATACTATACGTGGTACATAAGAAAATAATAGACTGTTAGATGGTTAAAAAAATGGGCCCTTCACAACATTGCAATACATTCTTAACAATTCTTTTTCTTAAATCAGTTTAAAAGAGTGCACAGTTACCAACTCTTGTGATATCACAGATGTTACAGAGGTGCTGATTCTGCGTGTTTTGGTTAGTACTGAACATGCAGATTTTATACTACTGTAATCCCACTGGGTTTATGGGTTTGCACCTTTTACATAGCAAAAGTTGTAATAACACTTACTGACAACACTCAGGAGAGAAGACAGAAAATCCTGAAACCTACCATGTGCAATGAATACCCCGAAAAATGCTATTCATCATAGCATTTGCTGACCACTCCTACCAATGTAATTTCCCATTATTTCCTTTTGGTATTCAGATTAGCTACTCAGAAGACTGTGGTATTGACACTGTCAGACGCCCAAATGAAATGATTTCAGATCTCTTTCACAACAGTAATTACTAAAAAAAAAATAATCACACCATTTCAGGGAATCAAATAAAACAGAATTTGGTTCTGTAGCATACCTCTTCAAGGTCTGAGTGTCCCAAAGAACTTTGTAACACAGTATCTTACTGACATCACAGTGCCTACAGGAAAATGTGGCAGCTAGAAGGCTCTCAGCAAAAGCTCAGATATATTCACAGGCAACAGAAATTCCTCTATTGCAAAGAATTGTTGCCCAGGAACCCAGGGTTTATTTCTGTTTTTCACAACAGAGACCTGAGCAAAGTTCTTAAGCAAGAAGTGCATGGAGACTGGAAACTCTTTAGATAGCACTGAGACAAGATTAAAATTTGACATTTCAAACACCATTACTCAAAATGTGTACTAAATTCAGTGGCTAATTGGATTACAGTTTTACTGAGTACATTTAAACTACAATCCTGACTATCCAGCTAACCTAGACATCAGAAGGTTACCTAAAGTAAATCCACAGACTACAGCGCCCCTGTTCTCCTAATAATATGGTTGGAGGTCTCCACACAGCACTTAGTAATAAAGAACTTTCTCTTACGCAAAATAGCTGCTGAACAATGACATCTGCTGATGCTGTAGCCTGTTATAAATCTTCCTATAAACCCCCTATTCTCTCCCACATTCATATCCCCATAGTATCCTGCAGAGTAACTTCAATGCATCTGAGAAAGGGTAAAAGCTTTGGGTTATTAATTCATTCTGAAAAGTCTACATTTTCATGCAGTGTGTATCTAGGTGATTTTATGCTTAATATAAATTCAAGATGTCAGGTTTTTTTGGTTGGTTGGTTGGTTGTTTTTTGTTTGGTTTTTTTTTTTTTAAAAAAAACAAAAAAAAAAAAAAAAAAAAAAAAAAAAAAAAAAAAAAAAAAANCAAACCCAAAACATTTCTGCCTTTGTTTTAAGTATGAAACCTGCAATAATTTATTCATGGTATCACAGTAAACTGTCAGCTATCTTGACAACTAAAAATGAAGTGTACTGCACTCCTTGGAAATTCCCAGAAATATTTTTTGTGCTACAAAAAGAATAGAGAGAAAAGACAACACATTGAAACCCACAGCCAGACTCCACATGCACAGAAACTTCATTCAGATGCCACTGCATTAGGATCTGTAGAGCCCTTAAGTCATAACAACCTATCAGAAAAAAATCACCTGAAGTGATCTCAGCATATCTAAAAATGTTCAACTGTCCTTTTGAAGAAGTAATTCAAGTATTTAAACTCAGAAAAAAAATCTTGATGGAAAATATAAGGAAAAGAAGCATGTTAGTGGGAGAGAAAATGCCTTAATTGGGTAGTTAAGAATATTTGATAGGATTATAAAAAGGCAAAACTGTCAGAATGCAATTCTTCTGGCCACCAGCCAAAGCAGTGCAGATTTTAGAGGAGAGAATAAACCAGCACAATTAGTACAGCATCTCCCATGCAAGATAATTTGAAAAGAGTGTTCAGGATTTCACTTTTATTTACATGAGATGTTATTTTCACTCACTTTATAGTTTCTCACTACACTTCTTCATGATTTCTGTCTTTGCCTATAAAAGGGAATATGCCCCAATGAAAAGCCACTGATAGCCAGCAGCAACAACAGATTTTTCTAGTGTGGACAAGCAAATATCATAATTACACCAGACGAATTTATTCTTGTTTGAATCATTCTGCTCATGCAAAGTATCTGTACAAGAAGCTGCATCAGTTCACCAGTACACCAGTTATTCAGCTGTGGCTGAAGCTGTGCCTGTCCACCACAGAAAAGCACTGGAATGACTAGAGGTAACAGGTCAGCAGCAGTTCCCTGCTGTGAGCCTTTTATTCATCTACCAAAGTGTTTTCTCTTCTCCATATGAGCCACAACCATCTTTTTTCTTGGCTAACCATTCTTCTGACCTAAAAAACCCTGCTGTAAGGAGAAACTCACCTGGACGGGAAGATAGAATGAAGATTCCAAAACCTGCCCAGCACTGCCAAGACTGGTTTTATTTTCAAAATGAAAAAAACTCACATTACTTGATATAAACCCTGCAAAGTTGTCAGAATTGCTATTCACCTAGTGGAAAGAGGACACTTCCATTTAGTAAAATGAAGAGTCTCATGAAATAATCTTCAAGCCTGCTGCCTCCGACAAGTAAGGAAGCTTCCCCCACCTTCAGTCCGTAGGTGACAAACTTATTTCTAAGTATCCTGTCATTACAACTGCTATATCAAAAGGGCATAAAAGAAACCATAGGAAAAATGAGGCTGTATATTCACGTCAGGGCTCAGAGCTATAGTTCATTTGACCTTAGCCTTTAACTGGCTATGAACAGTTTGTTAATTTGTTGTTTTATATTTATATACTTAAATTTTATTTATATTTTATATATATATATGTATGGTATACAGGTATGTCTTATCCACAGCAGACATCACATATCATGCAGACAATTTGCTCATTGTTCTCTCAACTTCTTTCATTTGATCAAAGAAAAAAATATTTTAATTAAGAAAGAGGCTTCAGAGTTCTATTTTTTATAGTATCTGCCATTTGTTAGAATCCAACACATTCTGAGAAAGGAAATGAGGGATGAAAGCCCAGGAAACCAGCAATGCACACGTAGGACTAACATATTCAACATATTCAGATCACTATTCCTCTTTCCATTTCCTTCCTTTCCAATCAACAGGGGAGAGATACATTGACAGGAAAAGAAGTAGCAATTATGTTAGCAGCATTTCTGTTGAGTCCACAGGGATGACTTCTTTCAAACAGATGAAATACATGGCATTCCCATATTTCTTTTGATCCTTGAAGTCAAGGCAGTAGTTCTTCAGTAGAAGGAGGCATCCAAGACAGACATTTCAGAAGAAATATTATCTGTCTTGCGAAGAGTCCCAGGATTTTGTCATGTATTTTTTTTATCATAAATGCACATTAACACCTACAAATATGACAGACCAAAAAAAGCCTCTTGACTTACCTCGAAGATGGTTACAAGGTAAGAACCATGGCATTTTGTAGTATATACCTCTCATCTGAACCACTTCCAGTGGCAGACTATTGCTAGTAAGCAACACGTAGAATCCTTACATTTTCTGTCGCTTGTTGGGGATTTTCAATTTCCAGATTGTGATTTCCAAACACAACAGTTCTGATAACATTATCAGATATCCAGAATTCTGGGAGAAATAGCTGCTGCACAAAAATGGATCACCCCTTTATTGTATGTTCATGAGTCAAATAAACACACCCATGGCAAGCAGAAAAATTTCTACCTTATGAAAATTTCTAATTTTCATAGGTATTCCAACAACTGATCAATATGCAAAGTAATTATTTATTATCATTAGTTGAAGAATTTGTCTTTGGTCCATGTGGAAGTTACCATACCTTGACACTCCAACAATGTGAGGAGGATTACCATTCCTAGGATTTGGTATCTATTACAAACATTTAATTTGATATGACGTATGATAGCATGAATAATAGCTTAGTACATTTTCTTGATTCACTAACAACCAGCACACCCTTCATTCTTTACACGGCTTTTCTGTTCTCAAATACATCAGCCCAGTCTATTAAAAAATATTTTTTTTAAATGTCACATGTGTAACATTAAAAAAAAAAAAAGAGTACTTCCTTTCCTCTTTTCTTTTTCCCTAAGTATCACTAGAATAGTTTCTTCCTCCTTAACTCACATTTAAACTCAGTCTACTCAACATAGCTGTAGTGCATGAAACTAGCATAAATGATGGTATCTTCAATTTTTACTATTACATCTTCATTATCTAAAATAATTCTAACTCAAAGGAAATTACAAAGTGTATCTATGCAATGCAGGCTGCAGGAAGACTTTTTAAATTATGCTTCTAAGACTGTAAGGAATCTAATTACTCTGATAGTCCCTCATTGTATACTGTGTGGCACAAGAGACAGCTGGTACTGTTGGATTCATAATATTCTTCCTATCTCTTACCTATAACTAGCCAGCAAGGGCTCAGCTAATCCACTCACTGCTTTTTTTCTTGTGAGCAAGCTCAGCCAAAAGGCAACTTCTAGTAAATGAACTAGTGAAGATTCAAATACTAGTACAAATTACAGATACTGGCAGCCTCTTTAAACTATTACTCCAGAATTAGAAGCAGAACTGAAACGACCATCATTGCCCTTAATGTTATAAAGACCAAATGCAGTGACCATGGGTGGTCCTGCCACGCAGATTATGTAATTACACATACATTTGTGACTTAACATTTTTTCCTTCCAAACATTAAATCCAGGCTGAAAAATATATGTTGGAATCTTACCAAACATTACTATTCTTCCAAAATAGCATTACATAACTTCTGTTTCCATTCAAGTTTTTCTGCCTTTTAACTTGCACATACATCATAAATACTGACTAACATTTTTATGTTATGTTATCATTGGTACAACAAAAACAGACCTGAATGTCAAAATATAGTTAGACCCAAGGTGGAGGAAAGAAGGATTCAACGTTCTGGTCTTACTGAGGCTCATGAGCCTGAATCATTCTACCTGAATAATCCTACTCTGAAACCAAAGTGTACTTTCTGAAATCAGCATATACCTCACACCTCACCCAAATGTATTTGATGAATCAGCATTTCCTCACCATGGAGGAAAATATGAAGTACTCACAGTATGCATAATTACTAAGGATATTCTTTTTCTTGCTTGAAGAGCACAGAGAGTAATAGACTTGCTATAAATCTGTTCTTCAATTACAAACCAAAAAGCAACACAAACATTTAATGCAAATTAAAAAACAGCACTTTAAAATAACAAACTTAAAATAAAACTGTTTCATGTACAAAAAAAAATGAGGTTTTATAAATTACAGATATATATATTACAAGTGAATGTCAATGGCCACTAAAAGAATTTACTTACATGCTGCTAGCTGTTCAAGCTGTTAAATTGTCTTTAAAATTTAATTTTTAAATGCTTTCCTGATCACAGTTACTTAGCAAATAAATATTATGAATATGAATACATTGTTTGCTTTGTTTCCACATTTTATAAAGTTTCTATGCATTTAGACATTCCAGATTTTATATTTACTGATTGAAATCTACGTGAAGGACTGAACAATTTATTAATTGCAAAAATTGAGGAACATATCAAACAAACAAAAAATGTCTGTACTGTTTAAAAGACATAATCAGAGGATAAAGAACTAAGTAACTTAGATTTATGTTCTGCATGTAAAGATCACTGGTATCAAGTCATCACTTGTCTCAGTTTATCTTAAGCAGAAGTGAGGGTAATGGCACTTACAAAAGAGTCTAGAAATGATAAATTACATCTTATTGTATGAAGTCAAAGGTTAAACTTATTATTGCTCACCATAGGCCAACCTTAACCCCAGGATTAATGCCATAAACAAAAAAGAAAATTCAGTTTGCACGCATAATGCACTGGGATAATGTCTCTGAAGAATTACAAAAGTGAAACGATGCCCCCTACTGCTTCCAGAAAATGCTTCTGTATAAATAAGGTCTTTTGGTTCAAAGGGAAATTATCATGTAAAACCAATGAACATGTATTTTCAAACTAACCAGTGCTCATTAGCACGGCATATGCCAAGGACAATTTATTTCTTCTCTAGCTTTTAATTAAAATATATGAAGGGCCTGGCCTTGTAGAGGAAACTCTCAGGAACATAAACAGCTAGAGTGAAAATACAATCTAAGTTTCTCAGAAGTTATGTATTTGGGTAAAGAAAGTACAAAGATTTAATTCAACACTTCTTCTTGATGTATTTCTGAATACATCAAATTTCAAATAATAACTTTTATATAGTAATGATATTTTTCAAATAGCAAAGTTGATCGAATTGATTTTGCTGTCAGCTAGCAAGCTGACACAATTCACTAACAGCTAACAGAGATCATACCGTGCCTTTGAGTTGTGGGAGACTACAATTCAATTGCCAGTTCAGTTGTTCAGGTTTTGATATCACAGATACTGCTGTACTGAGTTTCTTGATGGGCAGGTAAAGCAATGGGGTTATTGTTTGAAATTCTTTTCAGGGAAAGAGAAAGCTCGAATACAGAAGAGCCACTACCAAAGTCTCTTGTTCTGTTTTTAAACTACATAAACTACATGATATCATATTGGTATCATCGCTGGTTAAATCCCAATTTCCACCAGTATAAGTGAAAAATTACCCCCAAACTCTTAAAGATATTTGGACAGATTGAACTTCTCCATTTCGAAGTAAACTAGTTACATAAATATACACTGGGTACCTTATTGCCTTTGATAATGTTCAGCAGACTGACACAATTGTTAAAAATATCTGTCTTAAAATTCCTATCACCTAGTTTTGTTCAAGGCTCTCAGAGTGAAACGGCTACAGTTCACAAGTGTTGATGGCACAAAACCAAATAAAATTAAATCAGTAAGCAAAGTTAACAAGCTGTCATGAATAAGCATACTTTTTTATTACAAAGTCTTATTTTATCACAAATCTCACATGTTCTGATGCTATTTAGACAATACTGCTATGACCTTACACTGGCCATTTTCAACCCAAAGCACAATGAAGCACTCATGCTAGATTTTACCTGATTCTATTGCAGTTGCTCCTGCAGTAGAGTGTGAGAAACCAAAAAAGTTTTTAATTCATTGTCAAAGTTAAATAAATTGAAATTGCAGTACCTGCATTTTGGAAAAAAAAAAAAAACTGGATACACCCATTTCTGGTAATTTATGGGAATTTTACAACTCATTAGCATTAGGGGGGGAAAAAAATCATGATGGTTTACCCTTCAAAAATTAACCAGACAGAAGACAGGTCTGGTGAAGCAGTTTAGCAAAATGTAAATCCTATTCAAACTTGAAATATTGTATGTCATATACATACATGTTCCTTCAAGAATGTATTTTCTAAATAAGATCAGAAATCAGAATTTGTCCCAGCTTAATTATTCTTTTAGTTGACACTTTCAGGCAAAAAATTTTTCCCATATAGTGCTGGCTGAATGACACTAGTTCAAGAGAATGCAATGTAACTACCCTCTTCCAATCCTCACCTAATAGAGATCACTACTGTTTAAGTGGACTGAGAAGTATATACAGATTTAAATAAATATAAAATGTGTTAAGTCATAGGAGATTCTTTTGAACCACTCAAGAGTAGACATTGACCAGGCAGGGAATTCTAATAATTATATTTTATTTCCATGGCAAAATTGCATTTAACTGTGCTCAAATACAGCTCAAATGCAACTGAAGATAGTCCTAACATTTGTATTTCTACACATGATAGAATTGTTTTGTTTTATGGTAACTGGAGACTGACAGGACATTGGTACGAAAAAGTGGGTAACGTGCCTGACAGAAGTTTCAAAAATTTCATCTGTCATATAAAGTAAATTACCTCCAAGTTATTTTTCCTAGATTTTTCTTACAGCTGATTTTTGTTACTTCTAGTGGAATAGGCTGAAATGGGATAGTATTTCTACTACTCTGAAAGTAAGCACATAAAAGGAGGCAGCCCATTTGTTTCAATAGGTTTTCTAAATGTTAAAGGGTTAAAGCAATTTCCAGAGGTCTCTGTCCACAAAAAGCCCTCCATTGATATTTAATTGAACTGCCATAGCTCTGAGGCATGCAGTAAAATACACTGGACTCAAATGTAAATACATCATTGTCCTTTATGTAAAGAAAGTCATCTTAATTTGTTTTTTTTTTCACTACAATTTCACAAGCCTAGCATGCCCAGTTGGTGTAAGTAAAATTTAATGGAAATTGGTGGAAATCTTCTCATTTGTAACAGCTGATCATTAACCCCACTGATTTTAGTATGATTATATTAGACCCTATTTTCACAGAAAGTCTGTGATCCTGATTTTTGACTCCAGTGTTTTCATGTAGATCTCTCAAGAGAGGATCAGTTACAACATAAATATATTAGAAACACTTCCACACACTTCAACCCAGTGGAAGTCGCTGAAGAGAGCAAGACGTATTGAAAATCTAGCCCAGTCTACAATAAATACATAAAAGTTTAAAAAACATGGTATACTCAGAGGGGAAAAATATTCTGCTTTAATTGAAGAAAAGAATTATTTTTCTGTAAAAGAAAATGTAAGCCAACATTACCATTCTTTTTTAGACATTACAATAAAATTAACATTTAGGACCAGACTCTTGAAAACCTTACCAAATTGTATCAGCACCCATGCAAAAGTCCAGCCAGTAGGAATAACTTTATTCATGCAAGACTATATTGCATAACCAGACAGGAACTTCTTTTTACACCTGTAATGTCAACTTTTGTCTAATAGTCTCCAATGACAATTCATTCAGGTAATTTTCCTCTCGTTTGCTGTTACTACTTGGCTTTTGGTATTCAATTTAACTAGGACTATTATGATTTTATCTGTTCCTGTACATCTGATTGTCCATAACAATTATGTTTGTCCCCAAAATATGATCCCATTTCACTGCTATTCACCCATTCAAAGGAAAAACATTTAGTGAGTTTAGCAGTCTCACTGAAGTCAAGGGGATCATACATAAAGATGAATAATATTAATTCCTATTGGTCTTAACCATATCACAGTTAGATTTGGTGTAAGCTATCTGCAAACAGGTACCATTCAGACATGGAAGTGTTTACACCTATTTTCATCCTGCTTTGCACAAGTATAAATAGTAAAACAAAAAGCAAATCACCTACAGTTACATTTACTATATGCTGCGTCTCTTAAAAGGATTTAGAAACCATTATAAACACATCTTTCAACCTTATTGCACCCCTTAAACCTTTCAACTATTGGTGTCACTTTCCACCAACCTTTGTACCGTACTAAACCTTCCAGAACAAACAGAAATGAGTTGTAAGGTTCAATTCTATCAGCAGCCAGCTACCAAACAGATACAGTACATAAAAGAACACTGTAACTATAGCCAGTGCTTAACAGAAAGGATTTACATTCCTGTAGTCAGACTAGGAGGAAAATATTTGCTGACAAAATTTAAAAAAAAAAAAACAACCTCCTCTGCTGCAAGTGTCATAAAACCGTAATGGTGTTCAAGAGTCTAAGTTTACCTTTTGATAAACTATAAAAAAAATATTTGCAAGAGCTTCATAAAATTGCTAGTTACAGATTAGCAAGATTACTACATTAAGTTTTGCAGTTGCAGAAACTTTGATACAGTACACCAACTTTAAACTAACTTACAGAGCAGTAATTGAGCATAGTATGCTTTTTGAGGCATTTCAGCTGAAGCTGGGTTATGTATTCCTCAGAGGCAGGTGCAGGATGGTGACGCTTCTTCAAATACCACTTGTCATTTCTGCAAGTAACTCAGTAGTGTTCATCCCCTCTCACAATAAAGATAATACTCTTATGTTATCATTTGTTTTGTCAGTCATTCAAGTGAGGCTACAATGTTTAAAAACACAGCAGGCACACAGTGTGGAACCTTTAAAGAGACTGGTTCCAATATAGCTAAATATTTACATTTTTTAAAAAACACAAAACTATCTTCTGGAATGTTTCCCAGACTAAATAACAGTCTTTGCCAATACACCTGCAGCTTTTTGTAGCTAATTAAGAAACTTGAGCAAACACACTCAAAAAGCCTCAAAACCCAAATGCAGACTCCACTACCTAAGGAGAAAAATATTACCCACTCTCAACAATTGATGCCTGTATAATTGCAAGGTTTTTGTCTTTTCTTCCTTTTATAATGACTCAATTATTTACAACAGATTATTTTGAAAGGAATTCAGAACAAAGTAATTCTAAAATTAAGGGACAGAATAACTTTCATTAATTGAAACTACTAATTACAGAACCCATACCTTGGATTATTTTCAAAAAGCTTGTCTCTTGATACCAGAGAAACAAAATCAAAGCTTTGATCTATAAGTTCATTAAGATGTCAGCATTGCAGTAAGGTCTCCAAAAGGGAAACCACCTTAAATCACAAGTGTCACTAGGGCTTCAAGGAAATACAAATGTCTGTCACTGCATAAGTGGAGACTTGAATAAGATCTAGAAGTTTGTCATTATAAAGCATTGTGAAGTCATTTTATTTCAAACCATTTTGGACTTTTTTGCATCATAGTCCTGTAAACAAAAAAACTTTAAAACACAGACCAAAATCTGTTAATGAGGGTTTGATACAATAAGAGGCAGTTTTAAATGTTAGGATTATATTAAACACAAAAATTTGAGAGCTGTAGCCTCAAAGGCTTCTTTTCCCTTCTGAAATACACAGAATTTATTTGAGGTATCACTTTCAGAAAAAACATGCTACTATTTGTGTTACGACTACAAATTAAAGTTTCTGCTATTCAAAGTCGGAGGGGGGCTGGGCTGGGCTGGGCTGGGCATCGTACTCATATTTGTATCCCCCCATATTGTTGCCCTGTAATACTTGTTGTGGGTTGAGACAAATGATCAAATCCGACAGGGGCTTCTTAAACACCGTGTGTTTTTCTTGGATCAGTGGAATAAGTGCCGCTCACCATGTTACTGGCTGTGTTCTCTTGGCTTTGTTATGTGAATTCCTTTATGGTTTATATACTCCCTGCTATGTTATTTATTACCTCTGGGAAGGGGACCAGGATTATAATTTTACTGTCCTGCATGATATCAGTGTATAATATGGTGGCATCACTGGCCACAAGGTTATTGGAGGGGGTTTATGTGTTACCTTTGTATCACGGACAGTATTTCAGTATTTAGTAAGAGTCAC